>CM065591.1:66150287-66219166 GCA_033119425.1 Bufotes viridis
CAAAATAAACGCAGTCAGTCGTGAGAATCAACCAACCAAATAACCTGCTGAGCAAGAAGTAATTGAGGAACGTCGGTGATCAAGAACCTTCAGAACTCACAGCAGTGACATCACAATGTGGGTGACATCACAGGGTTGGTTACCATAGCAACCAAATACAAAACTGCCATATTATATATGGTAATCTACATATATCCAACAGTATATTTCTTACTTATAGCCATCATTCAGATTTTATGTCAAATGACCATTGGTGGCTTTAGTGTCTTGCCACTAGCTGTAAGATCAGAAAAGCATGGCGGGCAGCACTTCTTTAACTTCCATAACAATAAATCTTTTATCACATGACCATATCTTAGGCTAAAGTGTCATTATTTGTTTCCAATTAGGACTTAAAGGGGAGGGGTTGGGCAAAAATGTTTTTTTTTTGGCCATAAGTTTGACACCGTCTGCAGCCAATTACTGGTAAACAGATCCCTTTGCGTCATGTGACAATTTGTCATGAAGTGACAGGAACCTGTCACCGCCAAGACAATGTCAAATCTTATGTTTACAGCAAAAGAGCCCAGTGGAGCATTGAAGGAGCGGGGAGCCGACACCAGGAAACAGGTAAATAAGCTTCCCTTTAACCCCTTCAGGACCAAGCCATTTCTCACCTTAAGGACCAGGCCACCTTTTGAAAATCTGACATGTGTCACTTGTGTTGATAGCTTTGGAACGCTTTTACTTAGCCAAGCCATTATGAGATTGTTTTCTAATGACACATTGTACTTCATGACAGTGGTAAATTTCAGTCGATATATTTCTCCTTTATTTATTTAAAAAAAATCATAAATTTACAGAAAATTTTGAGAAAATTTCCCAAACCAGCTTTTTAAAGAACCAATTCAGTTATGAAGTTACTTTGTGGGGCTTACATAATAGAAATCACTAGAGATGAGTGAATTTCATATTTTGAAATACGAGTTCGGGTTTGGGTTGTGGTATAATCTGAATTGCATTATGGATTCCGTTACCACGGACCATAATGCAATTCCATGAGGGAATGCATAACGGAATGCCTTTAAAGGTATCTGTCCGGTTTTCGTTATGCAAGGGAGGACTCCAGCATAGCGGAAACCGGACGGATCCGTTATGCAGGCCATAGACTTCTATTATGAGGGAATGAATAACAGAATGCCTATAAAGGCATTCTGTTATGCATACCGTCATGGAATTGCGTTATGGTCCGTAGTAACGGAAACCATAACGAAATTCAGATTATACCACAACCCGAACTCGAATTTCAAAAGATGTGAAAGGATTGCCAAAAATTACAAGGAATCGGCACTGCAATATACCCTTTATTACACAAAAAGGAGGGCATCATACATACCCTGGAAAAATTATGATTGGTGGCCTGCTGGGGATCCTCAAAAACATTTGTAGCAAGAGCCGGCTGGTGACCCTCTAAAACACTAGGGGCGAGGGCCTGCTGCTAAGCTGAAAACTCTCTAAAACGCTCTAAAACATTGTATGCAAGTGCATGGTGTTCAGCTGATGCTCTAAAACATTATATGGGAGTATCTGCAGGTGTGCTGACACTCTAAAACATGATATGCTTGTACGTGCAGGTGAGCTGATGCTCTAAAACATGATATGCGAGTGCCTGCAGGTGAGCTGATGCTGTAAAACATGATATATGAGTGGCTGCAGGTGAGCTGCCGCTCTAAAAAATTAGATGTGAATGCATGGTGTTCAGCTGCCGCTCTAAAACATTATATATGTGAAGAACATGCTGTTCAAATGACGCACTAAAACATTAGATGCGGTTGCATGCTGTTCAGCGGACCCTATACAAAAAATTGAGTTGAGGGCCTGCAGTTGAGCTGACCCTATTAAAAAAATTAGAGTGGAGGGAATATATACAATCTGGATAAGGAGGAGGAGGAGGAGAAAACAAGATTCAACCATATGCTCTTTTTTTGTGGTGGAAAAGGTGCAAGGGAATACACTACAGTAGAGTGAGTACATTATAAATGAGAGATTGAAATTGCCTTTATGTTTATTATCAGCTCAGCTCTCCTCTGGTGGAGTTGAGAAATCAGGTGCAATCCAGGCCTTGTTAATTTGTATGTGAGTCAACCATCAGCATTGCCAGTGGACAAGCGGATACTCTTATCTGTTATTATGCCATTGCTCCCAGTTAGCCAGAATCCTACTCCACACTGATGAGGGGCAACACCCCGAAACAGCTGTCTGTAGATGGATAACTGGCTTGGGTTTTCCCCGTCATATTGCAGCATATGGGTGTTAATACCCGACACTGCAAAAGGTTTATTATGTGTATGTACCTTTAATTTATTTCCTTGTACAGGCCTGCAGGGGTAGTGTCTACTACAGCCACTAGAGGGAGATAGTACGCCCCACTATATATAGGTAGGCCCAAGCATAGTAGAGGTAGTTCAGTGCAGACATGTGAGTCTGTGAAGTGTGTGCAGACCGAGTAGGCAGTGTGGGACTCCTGGAATGTCCTCAGCAGGTAGCAAGGGAAATCCTCTAAGTGTAAAGAACCAAGGATAGAAGCCAACTAAGAGGTATTTGGGCCTTGGTTTATAAAGTAATCCAGGAATAGACAGGTCAGAAGAACTGAAGTCACCTGTATCTATAGAGAACCTGAGGAAATAGTGGAGAGTCAAATCCCTGTGCAGATTTAGGCCTGCTTGATCTAACAGCAGTTGCAATCTTACTTATCTGTTATCTATTCATCTGAAACTACTCTGCAACTGCTACGTATTAAGGAACTGCGCTTCCATCCATGTGTGTGCATGTTTACTACCAAAGCTTCAGTAAAGTTCAAGTTCTGTTTTATTACAACGTGGTTCCTCAATTATTCCTACTATCAACAAACGGTGTGCCACTGTTAATTGGCACTGGCGTCACAAACTCTATCTATAACTACCTGTCCTTGCAGAAGTACCAGAGAGTCAGCCTGTCCCAGGTTAGTGGTCATAATTGCACTACAACACCGAGGAACACTATTGAACCCTAACTTGAGTACGCTGCAATATCCTTAAAGCTTATAAAAAAGCGGGATCTTGACATAGGGGCCACTTGATATGGTGGATTTGGTGATCTCTGTGATGGAGACACCCCTTTGCTTGGTTTTCCTTCCTTTGAGGGATATCTGGCTTTCATTGTGTTGTAGACCTAATACTGGGGCTCCACATTTAGTTTGCATATTACTGTTTACCAGGGAGCTTTGCACTTTGGATTGCTTTGTTGAGACTCTTAACTGAGGCTCTGCAGTGTTTTCTGTAGCTGCTCTCCTTGAGATAAGCTATCATTCTGTCAGCATTGCCAGTGGACAAACGGACACTCTTATCTGTTATTATGCCACCAGCAGCACTAAATACACGCTCAAACAAAACGCTGGCGGCAGAGCAGGACAGCACCTTCAAGGCATAGAGCGCAAGTTCTTGCCACGTGTCCAGCTTGGACATCCAGTAGTTTTAAGGCACTGAGGGATCATTTAGGACACTGACATGGTCTGCTATGTATTCCTTCACCATCTTCCAAAACTTTTCCCTCCTTGTAGCATTAGGCCGCGCTTCAGGGTGAGGTTGCTGGCGGGGTGTCATGAAAGTGTCTCATTCCTTGGAGAGTGTTGTCCTGCCTTTGTTGGAACTGCTGTGTGTTACCCTTGTCTCCCTTCCTCGGTTGCCTAAGGAAGTACGGACTCTGCCGGCCGCGTTGTCAGATGGAAAATTTTGGAGCAATCTCTCAACAAGTACCTTCTGGTATTGCAACATTTTACTCATCCTCGTAACCACAGGAATGAGAGATGAGAAGTTCTCTTTGTAGTGGGGGTCGAGAAGGGTGAACACCCAGTAATCTGTGTTACCTAAAATGCGTATAACGCGAGGGTCGCGGGAAAGGCAGCCTAACATGAATCAGCCATGTGTGCCAGAGTACCAACAGGCAAGACGCCGATGTCGACATCCGGATGACTCTCCATCTAATCATCATCCTCCTCTGCCCATCCATCGCTGAACAGATGGAACTAAAGTTCCATGGGTACTACCCTCTGTAGCAGAAGCAACTGTCTCCAGCTGATCCTCCTCTTCATGGTCCAATTGGCGCTGAGAAGACGAACTGTGGGTGGTCGTTTGTGAACAGTGGCAGTTGACTGGAAAGGCAACGACCATGTTGCAGCTGGTATTCCACAACTGCCCTCTGCTGCTACTGACAAAGCCTGGCCAACATGTAGAACGTAGAGTTCCAGCACGTGCTCAAGTCGCACAACAGTCGGTAAGCTGGAAGCCGCAAGTGCTGCAGCAGTGTCGACAGACTGGCTGAAGCTGTGGACGACTTTCGGAAATGGGTACACAAGCGGCGCGCCATCACTTGTAGCTCTTGCTAATTGGGGTAGGTTTTGATAAACCGCTGAACCACTAAGTTTAAGACGTGGGCTATTCATGGAATGTGTGTTAGATTGCCAAGCTCCAAAGCCGCCACCAAGTTACGGCCGTTGTCAGACACAACCAGGCCTGATTGTAGGTTGAGTGGCGAGAGCCACAACTCGGTCTGGTCCCTTATACCCTGCCACAGCTCTGCGGCGGTGTGCTGGTTGTGGAAGTGGAGAAGGAGGCAGCGGAGGAGGAGAAGTGGGGGTTGGAGCCAGTAACATAGCTGCTGGCGGAGACCCTGACGGACGTAGGGCCTGCGATCCTGGGCGTGGGTAGCACCTGTGCCATCCCAGGGTATGACTCACTCCCGGCCTCCACAACATTCACCCAGTGTGCGGTCAGGGAAATATAGCATCCCTGGACACCAGCATTTGTCCAAGTGTCCGTGGTGAGGTGGACCATCCCAGTAAGTGCGTTGGTCAGGGCACGGGTGATGTTCTGGGACACATGCTGATGTAGGGCGGGCACAGCACACCGTGAAAAATAGTGGCGGCTGGGGACTGTGTACCAAGGGACGGCCGCTGACATCAGGCTGCGGAAGGCCTCAGTGTCCACAAGCCTAAATGGCAACATTTCGAGGGCCAGTAATTTCAAAAGTTGCACATTTAGGGCTATGGCCTGTGGGTGGGTTGGTGGGTATTTACGCTTGCATTCAAAAGCCTGTGTTATGGACATTAGAGATGGCCCGAACTATCCGCCGGTGAACAGTTCTCGGCGAACATAGCTTGCTTGCGTTCGCCGCAGTGGGCGAACACATGCGATGTTCGGTCCGCCCCCTATACATCATCATTGAGCAAACCTTGACCCTGTACCTCACAGTCAGCAGACACATTCCAGCCAATCAGCAGCATACTCTCCCTCCCAGACCCTCCCATCTTCTGAACAGCATCCATTTCAGATTCATTCGGAATTTGCAGTCTTAGGCCTCATGCACACGACCGTTGTTTGAATCCGTGTCCGTTGCTCCGTTTTTCGTGATTTTATGCGGACCCATTGGTTTTCAATGGGTCCGTGGAAAACTCGGCAAATGCACCGTTTGTCCTCCGCGTCCGTGGTCCATGATTCCAGTCCGTCAAAAAAATATAACCTGTCCTATTCTTTTCCGTGAAAAACGGTTCATGGACCCATTCAAGTCAATGGATCCGCAAAAATTGCAAATGCACAACCGTATGTCGTCCGCGTCCGCGTCCGTTTTATTTAATTTATCTGCCTGGCAAACTGTCAGCAATACATTTTGCCAATAAAATATGGACAAAGCCAGGAAGTTGGAGGTCACATGTTCTGGCTGATTGCTAGGCACCTGTGAGTGTGGAGTTTTCTAGAATCTGGCCACTCAAGTTCTGAGGAGTTTGGCAAATTGTGCTCCTTTTTGGCAAACATGCCACGCTGGAATGTAGAAAAATTAATTTCCCTGGTACAGGAGAAGCCCGAGTTATGGGACAGCCGGACTGCAGGATATCAAGACCGAGTCCGGAAGGAGGTGGCCTGGGAACAGGTTGCCCGTCGGCTGAGGCGGGCAGAATGGGAAAAGGCGGATTCGCGTGGGCGGGCTGATTTAGGTATGTGCGTACAATGTCAATATACTGCTCCTTTTTTATTTTTCGTTACCATTTTTTACATTTAACTTTGTTTGCACTAAATACTTCAAGATATCTGTTTCATTTATCTGCGTTTGTAATGTAGTCCAGCCGTATATATGTCTTCAAAGTGGTTATCGGCAAGTCAGACCATAGTCATTATTTTGTACATTACTTTAGCTTGTTGTGACCTTTTTTTTTTTTTCTCTTTTCCAAACACCCAATTATTTCCATACCAGTCAAGCGGATAAAAACCCGATGGAACAGTTGTAGGGACCAGTTTCGTCGTGAGCTCACAGAAAAAGGTCGCAGTGGCGAAGGCTCATCCCGAAAAAGGCCCTATATTTATACTGCACAATTGCAGTTTTTATGTCCGGTGATGGAGTTGAGGGAGTAAGTTTTTTGCACTTATATTTCTTGTTTGTATATGCGAAATTTAATATTTGACATTTTGGTTTAAGCCAGTATTTGGAAAACCTGAAAAGGGCCAGTGTCAGTTTCTACTTTTGCAGACATATACTCTGTGTACTTTATTATGCTTTATATTTATGTGTTCTTACACATTGTCGATATGCTGTCTGAAAAAGATCCAAACCTTGCAGTTTTTTTTTTAAATTTTTATTGGGACCAGTGTGGGCCTTTTTATGTCACAAATTTCCCTCTTTCAATTTCGAAGACTCATAAATATAGTGACACGGGAAGATCATATTGACATGCGTCATGCAGGCCTTTTGGCCTCATACAGCAGACCGTCTGTTTTGACAAAGTGTTGGTCAATAGTGATTTTGCTATGTTATTTTCCATTTTTTGTTAAAATTACAGTTAATTTTGGCCTAAGGACAGGATGGCAGAAATAAGGTGTTGAGCATAGAAGGCTTTGCTGTCTGTGGAAACACACATCACACAAATATCTGCGATCTAAATTCGCATTAGCTTAGCTTCTTGCAAGTTGTGATCTTCCTGATTTGTGGACAGCTCCCAAAATTCAACTTGGAGCTTAGTGCAATGCCATTTAACGTTTGGGCGATTCTCGGATTCCTTCATTTTTCCAAATGGCTTTTGGAAGTCCTTTGCACTTTTTGCAGGAGAGTCTTACATTTCGGAAATCTGTGCGGGTTTTTTTGTCACAAACTTCAAACACACCTTTTGTTTATAAGTCTTGAAACCAAATTTAGAATCAAGTAGGCAGACTCATTTTTCGTAAACTAATTTTAATGTTTAAAATTTTATGATCCATAGAACAGTGGATAGTCTGGATGAACCAGAGGAGGAGTCGGACGAAGAAGGTGGAAGTGGCACTCCAGCACCATTTTCGCCCCCATCCAGCCCAGGCCCCATACCGCCTGAGGACCCACCACAACCCCAAGAAGAACCTGCACCAATTCGTCAGCCAAGTGCAGAAATCTTGGCTCCGCCCCAGGCCAGACGGCACCGCAATGTCCCTGACCCCTCCTCTGTGCATCAGACTCGCGAAATGATTGATTCACGAGTAATAGAGTTTCTTGCAAAGAGGAGGAGTGAGGGGCAAGAAGAGGGCGTATTACGTGGCTTGGCCCCATTTTTGCGCCAGGTGCCCACACAACGCCAAAATCCATGTATTGCGGCAGTCATGATGGTGATGGAGATGTTCTCATCCCCATATCAAGGGGACATCTTATCACGCGTGCACCAACTAAGGTGTGAAATTGTATTGCCACCACCCCAGCAGATGCCTAGATTCCAACCCCCATCATCACAGGAGCCTGCTTGCCCCATGCCAGCCTTCAATGTGGGCCAGCACACTCGGCCACCCCCAGCACAATCTCATCATGTGCCACATGTGCCTCCGATCCCACCTCAAGTTGCCCAAGTGAGGCATCCGACCACATTTACCCCTGGTCCCTATAGCAGGGAATTATTTGACCTGTAACATTTTTTTGAAGAAATGTTGGATCCTTGGCCGGTATATAGTGTTTTTTTTTTGGTTTTGGGTGTACATACTTATTTGCACTATTGTGTGCCTGTTTGCACTATTGTGTGTCATGTTTTGTTGGGGCAGGGCCTTTATTAAATATTTTGGGTTTAAACCAAACGAAATTTGTCATAAATTCATGAACATGATATTGGTTTATTGCAAATTACAAAATAACATTGGACAAAAGATCTACAGTAGAATGAGTAATTGGTTAACAACCATATACATTTTAAAAGCGTACGTACTTTAGGACAAGTCCCACACATTGTGCACATTACACATAAGTGACACATACTTGAACCAACCCTTTTGGGTTTGTTTGTAAATTTCACACAATGAGACATGTGTCAAAAAAAGAACGCCAAAGAGGTATTAGAAGGTTTTTGGGAACACATAGCATATTGACATTGATTTGAGTCCAAAAAATTACTTTCCAAAAAAACGTGGAGAAGTAATTTTTGAATGTCGAATTTGGAAACAGTTCCAAAAACCTCAGCCCACAAGCCCACGTCAAGGGTCCTCTTTATCTTGCGAGTCCCTACACTCAACTATGGAAATAATAAATTGATTAAGCTATCTTTAAAATAAAAAAAACTAATAAGTACAGAAGATATTAAAAGCTGCCACGAATAGCGTCCCTCTGCCAAGGCAAGGACCCCTCTGGGCTAAAAAAGTAGTCTGCATAGAGCTCTCGAACCGCAATTCCTGCAGTTCCAGGGCGTCTCGGCTGGCTCCTCTCCAAACCCAAAGCTGCTGACAATGGAAAATCATCCATGTCAACAGCAGAGGAAGCCTTGTGTATCCTGATGTAATTGTGTAGAACAACACAAGCTTGAATCACCAGGGTAGCATTCTCCGGATCCATCTGTATGGATGACATAAACACCCTCCACTTGCTAGAGAGTATTCCGAAGGCACACTCAACATACCGACGGGCACGTGTCAACCGGTAGTTGAAAATACGCCTCCTGACATCCAAACCCCGCTTTGGAAAGGGACGCATAACATGGTAAGTCAATGCAAACCCTTGATCTGCCACGAAGACAAATGGAGCCGGTGGACCTGCATATCCGGGCAGTCTTCTGGACTCAGGTAGGGAAAGCTGGTTGGCACGAAGCCGGTCACCCATTCTAGAAGCACTAAAGATGCGAGCATCCGCAGTGCTTCCATAGGCCCCAATATCAACCATTATAAACCTGTAGTTACTGTCGGCAACAGCCATAAGCACTACAGAAAAATATTGTTTATAATTGAAGAATCGGGACCCTGGGTGAGGAGGCTTCTTCACACGAATGTGCTTGCTATCCAGCGCTCCCAGGCAGTTGGGAAACTGCGCTGAAACATTGAAGCCCTCAGCAATCCGAAGCCAATCGTCCGCCTTGGGCTGTGGCATCACCGTCTCTCGGAGTCTCGACCAGATGACATGACAAGTGTGACGCACTATCCGAGAAATGGTTGAGGTCCCCAAAAGAAACTCGAAATGCAGCGAGGCAAATGAGTTCCCAGTAGCAAGGAATCTGTGTATCAAAAAGGAGAAAAAAAGAATGGAGTCAGAATGTACGTTAGCACACGAGTAAACACAAAACTTAAAAAAGGAGATTAGACAAAGGTTACAAACATAGATAGAAGGGTTTAAACACTTGCAGCTAATGATTTTGGCTATTTAAATTAAAAAAACAAAAACACTTGGGTAGTGTTATTGATCAAGAAATGTGGGGGTCATTTTGGGTTTGAGTCAAACACTCAGCATGATGAGGCAGTGGGATAACACGCATTTAACAACCACTGACAGCCAAAAATATACAAAACATATAACCTTGTTATGTTGCCAGGGTTTGAAATTATACACAAATAAACTGTGCCCACAAACTTTGGGGTATAAAAGCATACACCGGAATTTTCTGGCTTAAAAAAACATGTCAAATAACAGCCACATCCAAACAAAGAATGGCAGAATCGGACAACATTACTTTCCCATGTCAAATTAAAATATTGATTTACCTCAACGTGACGATGAGCCGTTCCTCAGGAGATATGCAGCGCCTCATATTGGTGTCCATAAAGGTAAGGACAGTACGTAGAGACGCAAGCAAACAATCAAATGTGGAGACTGACATCCGACAAAAAGCAACAAACTTCTCAGGATGCAGACGAAGGTCTTTGTACAAGGTATGAAAGTGTCCTTTCCGGTAGCGTTGGGAAACAATGGGATGGACCCAAAATCTCCTCCTTCTACTCGGTTCCTCGTCCAGAAACATGGTACGCAGTCCCCATCGTCTAGAAACCAGCCAGGCAAGAACAACTTCTTCCTCAGAGTCATCCGCCATGTTAAAAGCAAGATGCCACAAGGGAGAAGCCACAAAAAGACCAAGCAAGCAAAGCAAACACCTCTGTACCCTGTAAAGAGTCCAGAAAATGGCCACCAAACAAAGTCACAGGTGCCCATTATATATACCTGTATGCTGGTGGGAGTGGGTATTTAAATTTATCCCAACTTTTTTTTTTTTTTTTGCGTCCAAAAAATAACGGAAGACACACGGAAACACAACGGAAGCAAAAACGGACACGGATCACGGAACAACGGAACCCCATTTTGCGGACCGCAAAAAAATACTGTCGTGTGCATGAGGCCTTAGTGAGAGGAGGGACAGTGTAGCTGCTGCTGATTTAATGGGGAAATCGATAGCTAGGCTAGTGTATTCAGTATCCACTCCAGTCCTGAAAGACTCATCTTATCTCTGCTGTTAGTCTGCTTTTTTTTTTTTTTTTTCTCCATATATATATATATTGCAGTTGCCTGGCCTGCCCGTGTGTGAGGAGCTGCAGGCCCACAGACTGTAGTGTGCCCACTGCCAGTGCCCACCCCTGTCATCCCATGTGGCACAGGACTTTGCATCAAAAAAAGGCATTTAATTTTTACACTTTAGTGTAATTTCAGTTGCTTGCCTACTAGTGTGTGTCAGGCCGACTTCCACTGACTATAGTGTGCCCACTGCCAGTGCCCACCACTGATACCGGGTGGCACAGTAGCTTGCCGATAAATAAGGCATTTAATTTTTAGACAGTAGTCTAAATTCAGTTGCTTGCCTGCTGCCAGTGTGTGTCAGGCCCACTTCCACAGACTGTAGTGTGCCCACTGCCAGTGCACACCACTGATACCGGATGGCACAATAGCTTGCCGATAAATAAGGCATTTAATTTTTACACATTAGTCTAATTTCAGTTGCTTGCCTGCTGCTAGTGTGGGTCAGGCCCACTTCCACTAACTGTAGTGTGCCCACTGCCAGTGCCCACCACTGATACCGGGTGGCATAGTACCTTGCCGATAAATAGGGCATTTAATTTTTACACATTAGTCTAATTTCAGTTGCTTGCCTGCTGCCAGTGTGTGTGAGGCCCACTTCCACAGACTGTAGTGTGCCCAATGCCAGTGCCAACCACTGATAACGGGTGGCACAGTAGCTTGCCGATAAATAAGGCATTTAATTTTTAGACAGTAGTCTAAATTCAGTTGCTTGCCTGCTGCCAGTGTGTGTCAGGCCCACTTCCACAGACTGTAGTGTGCCCACTGCCAGTGCCAACCACTGATACCGGGTGGCACAGTAGTTTGACGATAAATAAGGCATTTAATTTTTAGACAGTAGTCTAAATTCAGTTGCTTGCCTGCTGCCAGTGTGTGTCAGGCCCACTTCCACTAACTGTAGTGTGCCTACTGCCAGTGCCCACCACTGATACCGGGTGGCACAGTAGCTTGCCGATAAATAAGGCATTTATTTTTTAGACAGTGGTCTAATTTCAGTTGCTTGCCTGCTGCTAGTGTGTGTCAGGCCCACTTCCACAGACTGTAGTGTGCCCACTGCCAGTGCCCACCACTCATACCAGGTGGCACAGTACCTAGCACGCGTAGTACCACTTATCTAAAAAAAAAAAGGCAGGCCACCCTGCAGGGGCCGTCGTGGTCATGGTGCTGTGATTTCCACTGTCCCTGGAATAATGCCTAGTGTTCAGAGGCCACGTACCCTGAACCCGAAAAATTCTGAGGACATAGTTGACTGGCTTAGACAGGACACCCAATCTTCAACAGCTTCCGCTAAGAACCTTGACGCACCATCCTCCTCCAGCTCAGCTTCGGTCACCTGCTCTCAAGTTACCATGCTTCCGCCCACTGCCACCACCACCACTACCACCAAAGCCACCACAGCCGCTTCACTTGATCCGTCAGAGGAGTTATTTACACATCAGTTGGATGCAATTAGTGATGCGCAACCATTATTGCCAGATGATGTAGATTACAGGGATATGTCTCAGTCAGGCAGGATTACACACATGGACGTACAGTGTGATGATGATGATGTTGTACCCGCTGCTGCTTCCTTTGCTGAGGTGTCAGATACAAGTGAAGCGGTTGATGATGACGATGTGTCCACGGATGCCACGTGGGTGCCTGCTTGAGGAGAAGAAGAGGGGGAAAGTTCAGAAGGGGAGACAGAGAGAAGGAGGAGACGAGTTGGAAGCAGGGGGAGGTCGTCGCAAGGAGTTAGTGGCACAGTCAGACAGCATGTATCGCCACCCGGGGTCAGCCAGACAGCACGCCAGTCAACGCATGCTGTTGCCACCACCAGAATGCCGTCATTGCAAAGATCAGCAGTGTGGCATTTTTTTTGTGTGTCTGCCTCTGATAACAGCAATGCCATTTGAAACCTGTGCCAAAAGAAACTGAGTTGTGGGAAGTTGAACACCCACCTCGGTACAACTGCTTTGCGAAGGCACATGATCTCACATCACAAACGCCTATGGGATCAACACATGAGTACAAGCAGCACACAAACTCAAAGCCACCATGCTCCTCCTGGTCCAGCATCTTCAGCCACGTCAACCACTGCTGTCCTCCCTGCCCCCTCTCAACCAACCGCCACTCCGCCTCTCACCTTCAGCAGTTCCTGCTCATCTGCCCACAGTCAGGTGTCTGTCAAGGACATGTTTGAGCGTAAGAAGCCAATGTCACAGAATCACCCCCTTGCCCGGCGACTGACAGCTGGCTTGACGGAACTCTTAGCCCAATATAAGATAAAAAAGGAAAGTGTCAGTCTTGTATCCCAAAAACACGGACAGTTACTTGCGCTGCTGGTTCCAATGTAGTGTGGTGGGTAATTCACACTGGAAAATTCATGTAGTAAGGGGTCTGAAACCGCGCTGCTTCTAAATCCATGGTACGGAGCACAGGTGAATATATAAGGGTATTAGCCTTTGTCCTCCTCTCTCAAAGGGTTCGATCCTCCTCAGACCGTCTCCTCTGTAAGATTAAACGATCGGCATATAGTGAAGTACCCTCTTAGTAGTTGGTAAAAAATGGTTTTATTCTACTCACAAACACAGGTAGTTTTCAGGCATATCACAAAGATAAAGTACATCAGGTTCCTGCCCGACCCGGGTTTCGCTCTCTGGCTTCCTCAGGGGCGATCACTGCGCATGTCCATAGCATGGCCCTTTAAATAGCCCAGTTCCCCATTCCCGAACTCTGGGAGTCATTACCCAATCAACGTATATTAAACAACACTCATATACTTTCATATAAAATTACAAACTTGATCAGGGGACTGGTTCTCATCGCTAAAATCATATTTATCCGCTATACATCCAAAATATCCCACCAAATTGGTTACATAGTAAAACATTTTAGCTTGTCAACTTATGCATCCGCTCTCACGTCACCGCAATCTTATAACATGCATAGGTCTCATTAATGCACTTTATTATTTCTTTCCTCCGGACAGTATTAATATCCTACTTCTGTTTTTCACTTGTACACTTATCATTCCGCATTATCAAAGGTCTTCTTAATCTCATACATCACACATAACCCGCAAACCCCTCCAATCTTTTCCACTACTGGTCACGTCATCTCGGAGTTCTTAAAACCCGCCTCTTTCTCATTCATAAACTTGGTGTCACATGATTCAAATATCCAATCACCATCATGTAGTTCAAAGGTCCTCAACACAGGATAAGACTTATCCTGGGGATCTTAAAACCCGCCTCTTTCTCATTCATAAATTTGGTATCACATGATCCAAATATCCAATCACCATCACGTTTTTTCAAAGGTCCTCAACACAGGGTAAGACTTCATAGATTACTTACGCAATAGAGATAATACAATGTATCTACTTTAAACCAAGCAAGGCTTCAGATCGAACTCTATATTCAAGCCGCTCGGTTGCAGAGTCCCTAATTGGTAAATCCATTGTACCTCTTTTCGATTTATCCGCACCAGCGAGTCACCTCCTCGCCAGTGCGGTTTAACCACTTCTACGCCAGCAAACCTCAAGCCCCGTGGATTCTTTCCATGCATAAGCTTGAAGTGAGCCGACACACTATGGCTCATCAATCCCCTCTTGATGTTCCCTATATGTTCCTGGATCCTCACCTTCAACTTCCTCACTGTCCTGCCAACGTATTGGAGTCCGCACGGGCACTCCATCACGTATATAACACCCTCATTCTCACAGGAACAGTTTCCTTTTATTCGGAACTCTCCTCCGTTCTTCTTGGATACAATGCAATCAAGTGTTCTCATTCTCTCTTTTGTGTTGCGGTTTTTACAGCCGGTGCAGAATCCACACCACGTGAATTTATCTCTCTCCCTGCTCCTCTTTTCCCCCACTGGAGGGATGGCGCTATGCACCAGCTTAGTCCTAATATTTGGAGCCTTCCTAAAAATAAAGGTAGGGTTCTTAGGTATGGCCTTCCCTAAAATCGGGTCATTTTTTAAAGTTCCCCAATTTTTTCTGACAGCTTTTTTAATAATATCCGACATAGAACAATATCCAGTTGTAAAAGAAAATCTATAATCCTTCTCATCCTTTTTATCTTTCATTTTTCCTCCTGCTTTAGTTCTCTCCTCCTCAACAGTTTTAATAATGGCTTCAAGGTTGTCTCCTTCATACCCCCTTTCAAGGAAGCGGTCCTTCAGCACCTTACACTGTGATCTATAGTCTTCCACCATAGTGCAATTTCGAGACATTCTTTTAAATTGTCCTTTGGGTATATTTTTGAGCCATGGTTTATAATGGCAGCTCCTTATATCAATATATGAGTTCACATCCGTGTCTTTAAAAAAGGAGCTAGTCTTATAATTCCCGTCTTCTATCTTGATGAGCCATAGTGTGTCGGCTCACTTCAAGCTTATGCATGGAAAGAATCCACGGGGCTTGAGGTTTGCTGGCGTAGAAGTGGTTAAACCACACTGGCGAGGAGGTGACTCGCTGGCGCGGATAAATCGAAAAGAGGTACAATGGATTTACCAATTAGGGACTCTGCAACCGAGCGGCTTGAATATAGAGTTCGATCTGAAGCCTTGCTTGATTTAAAGTAGATACATTGTACTATCTCTATTGCGTAAGTAATCTATGAAGTCTTACCCTGTGTTGAGGAGCTTTGAAAAAACGTGATGGTGATTGGATATTTGGATCATGTGATACCAATTCTATGAATGAGAAAGAGGCGGGTTTTGAGATCCCCGGGATGAGTCTTATCCTGTGTTGAGGACCTTTGAACTACATGATGGTGATTGGATATTTGAATCATGTGACACCAAGTTTATGAATGAGAAAGAGGCGGGTTTTAAGAACACCGAGATGACGTGACCAGTAGTGAAAAGACTGGAGGGGTTTGCGAGTTATGTGTGATGTATGAGATTAAGAAGACCTTTAATAACGCGGAATGATAAGTGTACAAGTGAGAAACAGAAGTAGGATATTAGTACTGTCCGGAGGAAAGAAACAATTAAGTGCATTAATGAGACCTATGCATGTTATAAGATTGCGGTGACGTGAGAGCGGATGCATAAGTTGACAAACTAAAAGGTTTTACTATGTAACCAATTTGGTGGGATACTTTGGTTGTATAGCGGATAAATATGATTTTAGCGATGGGAACCAGTCCCCTGATCAAGTTTGTAATTTTATATGAAAGTATATGAGTGTTGTTTAACCGCTACAGGACCGCCTAACGCAGGGATGCGTCCTGCGGGCGGCCCTGTAGCTCTGAGTTGACGCGTCGGCGCGTCATCTCGTGAGAGCCGAGATTTCCTGTGAACGCGCGCGCGTGCGCGCGCGCGTTCACAGGGAAGCGCGGCACAGCAGTTCGGCTACAGCCTGCCAGCGATGGATCATCGCTGGCAGGCTGTAGATGCGAATAAAATCGCATCAAACTGCTATATCAGACGCTGTTTTATGAACAGCGTCTGATATAGCTGCTACCTGGTCCTCTGGTGGTCCCATTTACTGGGATCGACCACCAGAGGACCAGGTAACACAGTAAAGTTGCACCAAACACTACACTAACCCCCCCACCCCCCTCACCTATTAACCCCTTGATCACCCCATCTAGACCCCCTGATCACCCCCTGTCATTGATCACACCCTTGTAAGGCTCCATTCAGACGTCCATATGTGTTTTGCGGATCCGTGGATTCACGGATCCGCTGATCCGATCCGCGGATCCGATCCGCGGATCCGATCCGCGGATCCTCAAACACGGACACCGGCAATGTGCTTTCCGCATTTTGCAGATCCGCACATTGCCAGAACTATATAGAAAATGCTTTTTCTTGTCCGCAGTTGCGGACAAGAATAGGACATGTTCTATATTTTTGCAGAACGGAAGTGCAGACTCGGAAGCGCAGATCCGTAATTCCGGATCCGAGCGGGACAAAGTCTGTCCCCATAGAAATGAATGGGTCCGCAATCCGCTCCGCAAACAGAATTTCGGACGTGTGAATGGGGCATAAGGGCCCCCTTTACCGCCAGTTAGCTAGCTACTTGTTAGGTAGCTAGCGCCCAGCCCACCGCACCGCAGTCACTGATTTGGCAGAGATTTTTTCATCCACATTGATCGATGCGAATGAAAAATCTGTGCCGTTCATTTTTTTTTTTTTCAGCGCAGAGGCTGAACGGAAAAAATCTCATTACCCGTCTGCTCAATATACGGAGAATCGCAGAAACTCCTAATGCTGGCCATACGTGTAATGATTGCGAAGACCCCTAAAATGCCAGGGCAGTACAAAACCCCACATGTGACCCCATTTTAGAAAGAAGACACCCCAAGGTATTCCGTGAGGGGTATGGTGAGTTCATGGAAAATATTATTTTTGTCACAAGTTAGTGGAATATGAGACTGTAAAAAAACAAAAAAAAACAATTTCCGCTAACTTGTTCCAAATTTTTTTTTCTGTGAACTCACCATACCCCTCACAGAATACCTTGGGGTGTCTTCTATCCACAATGGGGTCACTTGTGGGGTATTTATACTGCCCTGGCATTTTAGCGGTCCTAAAGCGTGAGAATCCAAATGCGTAAAAATGCCCTGTGAAATCCTAAAGGTACTCATTGGTTTTAGGGCCTCTTTGTGCATCTTGGCTGCAAAAAGTGTCACTCATGGTATCGCCGTACTCAGGAGAAGTAGGGCAATGTGTTTGGGGTGTATTTTTATATATACCCATGCTGGGTGTGAGAAATATCGCTGTAAACGACAACTTTTTAAAAATTTTATTCAAAGTTGTCAATTTACAGAGATATTTCTCTTACCCAGCATGGGTATATGTAAAAATACACCCCAAAACACATTGCCCTACTTCTCCTGAGTACGGCGATACCACATGTGTGACACTTTTTGCAGCCAAGATGCGCAAAGGGGCCCAAATTCCAACGAGTACCTTTTAGGAGGGCATTTTTACGCATTTTTCTTCTCACGCTTTAGGGCCCCTAAAATGCCAGGGCCGTATAAATACCCCACATGTGACCCCATTTTGGAAAGAAGACACCCCAAGGTATTCGCTGAGGGGCATAATGAGTCCATGAAAATTAAACTTTTTGTCAAAAGTTAGCGGAAACGGAGACTTTGTGAGAAAAACAATAAAAATCAATTTCCACTAACTTGTGCCAAAAAAATCTTCTATGAACTCGCCATGCCCCTCATGGAATACCTTGGGGTGTCTTCTTTCCAAAATGGGGTCACATGTGGGGTATTTATACTGTCCTGGCATTTTAGGGACCCCTAAAGCGTGAGAAGAAAAATGCGTAAAATGCTCCTCCTAAAAGGTACTCATTGAATTAGGCCCCTTTAGCATTTGGCTGCAAAAGTAACACACATGTGGTATCGGCGTACTCAGGAGAAGTAGGGCAAGTAGCTTAGGTGTATTTTACATATACCATATTGGGTGAGAGAAATATCTCTGTAAATTGACAACTTTGAATAAAAAATTTAAAAAGTTGTCAGCTTACAGCGATATTTCTACACGCAGCATGGGTATATGTAAAAATACACCCTAAACCACATTGCCCTACTTCTCCTGAGTACGGCGATACCACATGAGTGCCACTTTTTGCAGCCTGGGTGCGCAAAGGGGCCCTAAAACCAATGAGTACCTTTAGGATTTCACAGGACATTTTTACGCATTTGGATTCTCACACTTTAGGGGCCCCTAAAATGCCAGGTGAGTATAAATACCCCACATGTGACCCCATTTTGGAAAGAAGACACCCCTAGGTATTCTGTGAGGGGCATGGTGAGTCCACAGAATTTTTATTTTTTGGCACAAGTCAGCGGAAATTGTTTTTTTTTTTTTTTTTTTTACAAAGTCTCATATTCCACTAACTTGTGACAAAAATAAAATTTTACATGAACTCACCATACCCCTCACAGAATACCTTGGGGTGTCTTCTTCCAAAATGGGGTCACATGTGGGGTATTTTTACTGCCCTGGCATTTTAGGGGCCCTAAAGCGTGAGAAGAAGTCTGGAATCCAAATGCGTAAAATGCCCTGTGAAATCTTAAAGGTAATCATTAGTTTTAGGGCTTGCATGCTAAGCTGCAAAAGTGAGCACACATAGATCGCCGTATCAGGAGAGTAGGCAGTAGTTTTGGGGTGTATTTTTATATATACCCATACTTTGTGTGAAAATATCTCTGTAAACGACAACTTTTAAAAATTTTATACAAAGTTGACAATTTACAGAGATATTTCTCTCACTCCAACATGGGTGTATGTAAAAATACACCCTAAAAACACATTGCCCTACTTCTCCTGAGTACGGCGATACCACATGAGTGACACTTTTTGCAGCCTGGGTGCGCAAAGGGGCCCAAATTCCAATGAGTACCTTTAGGTTTTACATGGCGGCTCACAATTTAGCCCCGCCCAAAATGCCAGAACAGTAAACACACCCCACAAATGACCCCATTTCGGAAAGTAGACACCCCAAGGTATTCACTGAGGGGCATAGTGAGTCCGTCTGAGATTTTTTTTTTTTGCCAGAAGTTATCAGAAATTGAAACTTTTTTTTTTTTTTTTTTTCTCAGAAAGTGTCATTTTCCGCTAACTTGTGAAAAAAATGAAATGATACATGAACTCACCAAGCCCCTCCGTGAATACTTTGGGGTGTCTTCTATCTAAAATGGTGTGATTTGGGGGTATTTATACTTTCCTGACATTCTAGCACCTGAAGAAACATGACAGGCGCTCAGAAAGTCAGAGCTGCTTCAAAATGCCGAAATTCACTTTTTTGCACCATAGTTTGTAAACGCTATAACTTTTACCCAAACCAATAAATATACACTTATTGGATTTTTTTTATCAAAGACATGTAGAACAATAAATTTAGAGAAAAATTTATATAGAAATGTAGTTTTTTTAAAAAAAATTTACAACAGAAAGTGAAAAATGTCATTTTTTTGCAAAAATTTCGGTCATTTTTGATTAATAGCAAAAAAAGTAAAAATGTCAGCAGCAATGAAATAGCACCAAATGAAAGCTCTATTAGTGAGAAGAAAAGGAGGTAAAATTCATTTGGGTGGTAAGTTGCATGACGGAGCAATAAACGGTGAAAGTAGTGTAGTGCAGAATTGTAAAAAGTGGCCTGGTCATTAAGGGTGTTTAAGCTAGGGGGGCTGAAGCGGTTAATATACGTTGATTGGGTAATGACTCCCAGAGTTCGGGAATGGGGAACTGGGCTATTTAAAGGGCCATGCTATGGACATGCGCAGTGATCGCCCCTGAGGAAGCCAGAGAGCGAAACCCGGGTCGGGCAGGAACCTGATGTACTTTATCTTTGTGATATGCCTGAAAACTACCTGTGTTTGTGAGTAGAATAAAACCATTTTTTACCAATTACTAAGAGGGTACTTCACTATATGCCGGTCGTTTAATCTTACAGAGGAGACGGTCTGAGGAGGATCGAACCCTTTGAGAGAGGAAGACAAAGGCCAATACCCTTATATATTCACCTGTGCTCCGTACCACGGATTTAGAAGCAGCGCGGTTTCGGAACTCTTAGCCCACCAGCTTTTACCATACCAGCTGGTGGAGCCTGAGGCCTTCAAAAAATTTGTCGCTATTGGGACACCACAGTGGAAAGTACCCGGACGAAATTTTTTGTCAAAAAAGGCAATCCCAAACCTCTACAATGTCATTGAAAAGAAAGTCATGGCATCTCTGGCATACAGTGTTGGGGCAAGGGTCCATCTGACCACTGATACCTGGTCTGCAAAGCACGGTCAGGGCAGGTATATCACGTACACTGCGCATTGGGTCAACCTGCTGACGGCTGACAAGCATGGAATGCGTGACTCCGCAGCGGAGTTGGTGATACTGCCACGACTTGCAGGCAGACCTACTGCCACCTCCTCTACTCCTACTCCATCCTCTTCGATATCCTCCTCGGCTGAGTCCTCTTCTACTGAATCCCCCTAGCTCCCCAGGGGCTATTCCACATCCCGGATACAACAGTGTCACGCTGTCTTGGGGTTGACTTGCCTGAAAGCAGAGAGCCACACAGGACCAGCACTCCTGTCTGCCCTGAACGCACAGGTGGATCAGTGGCTGACCCCGCACCAACTGGAGATCGGCAAAGTGGTGTGTGAAAATGGAACAAATTTGTTGTCGGCATTGAATTTGGGCAAGTTGTCACATGTGCCGTGCATGGCACATGTGTTGAATCTCATCGTACAACACTTTGTGTCTAAGTACTCAGGCTTACAGGACGTCCTCAAGCAGGCCAGGAAGGTGTGTGGCCATTTCAGGCGTTCCTACACAGACATGGCGCACTTTTCCGATATTCAGCGGCGAAACAACATACCAGTGAGGCGCTTGATTTGCGACAGCCCGACACGTTGGAATTCAACACTCCTAATGTTCGACCGCCTGCTCCAACAAGAAAAAGCTGTCAACGAGTATTTGTATGACCGGGGTGCTAGGACAGCCTCTGCGGAGCTGGGAATTTTTTTGCCACATTACTGGACGCTCATGCGCAATGCCTGTAGGCTCATGCGTCCTTTTGAGGAGGTGACAAACCTAGTCAGTCGCACCGAAGGCACCATCAGCGACCTCATCCCATTTGTTTTCTTCCTGGAGGGTGCCCTGCGAAGAGTGCTGGATCAGGCTCTAGATGAGCGTGAAGAGGAAGAGTTGTGGTCACCATCACCACCAGAAACAGCCTTGTCATCATCGCTTGCCGGACCTGCGGCAACGCTGGAAGAGGAGTATGAGGAAGAGGAGTCAGAGGAGGAATATGGCGGCTTTGAGGAGGAGGAGGAAGACCAACCACAGCAGGCACCCCAGGGTGCTCGTTGTTGTCACCTATCTGGGACCCATGGTGTTGTACGTGGCTGGGGGGGAGAACAGACCGTCAATGACATCAGTGAGGACGAGGAATGGGAAATAAGTAGCTCTGCATCCAACCTTGTTCAAATGGGGTCTTTCATGCTGTTATTTCTGTTGAGGGACCCTCGTATAAAAAGGATGAAGGAGAACGACCTGTACTGGGTGGCCACGCTACTAGACCCCTAGTATAAGCAGAAAGTGGCAGAAATGTTACCAAATTACCGAAAGTCGGAAAGGATGCAGCAGTTCAAAACCAAACTAAAAAATATGCTTTACACAGCTTATAAGAGGGATGTCACAGCACAACGGGAATCTAACAGGGGAAGAGGTGAGTGTAATCCTCCTCCTACCACGGCAGCAAGGACTGGACGATTTACAGATGTGTTGTTGATGGAGGACATGCGGAGCTTTTTCAGTCCTACACATCGCCACAGCCCTTCGGGATCCAGCCTTAGAGAACGACTCGACCAACAGGTAGCAAACTACCTCGCCTTAACAGCAGATATCGACACTCTGAGGAGCGATGAACCCCTTCACTACTGGGTGTGCAGGCCTGACCTGTGGCTTGAGCTATCCCAGTTTGCCATAGAACTTCTGGCCTGCCCTGCTTCAAGTGTCCTGTCAGAAAGGACCTTCAGTGCAGCAGGAGGCATTGTCACTGACAAGAGAAGTCGCCTCTGTCAAAAAAGTGTTGATTACCTCACCTTCATAAAGATGAATGAGGCATGGATCCTGAAGGGATTGACAGTGGGGGATACGTTTGACTAACAAAAGGCCTGATTACATGCCTTGGCCTCAAAATGGTCCCCACGCTGCTTTATTTAATGTCTGCATACCGGATGACTTTCGTGAATTCTCCACCACCAACTAGGGTTCAAGCCGCAATGTTTTAGTCACTTTTCCGGCCGCTACTACAATAGCGGCTGCAACAATGCCATTATTTTTCAGGCATGTGTACATGCCTAATTTTTATGTCCTGTGGTGCAGCACTGTGGCTGCAAAAACAAAACAAAAAAAAAAGGCACATACAAGTGTCAATTTCCCTTCGTGATCGTTACCTTGTTGTGGTGAAGGGGCTTGCGTATCACAATGAAGCAATCATCACCTCTATGAGTGTGTTGGCAATGTTGCCACACCCCAGATGATAAGGCCGTTGCTTCATTATGGTCAGACCAAAAGCGATCGGATGGCTGGATAATATTTCATAGAAAAAACATTTACATTTACCTTTTTTTTTTTTTAAGTTGTATGGGTTTTTAATACATAAAATAAAAAATCATAATAAAACCTCTTAATAGTTTATTAGAAATAATGCAGACAATTAAAAAAATCCCCATCAATTCCAATACAAAAGAAAGTACAGAGCTCAGAACTAAATTATTTCATGATCTCGTAATGGTTCGTTAATTCAACAATGTTTAATCAATTCGACACACGTCCCTGGATAGGGTCCGTAACAGGGATTAAACTGATAGGAATAGTAGGGTGTCACAGCACATTGCTCTGTGCACGCGCAGTGCCCCAGTTTGGGAGTAAGAGGACCGACCAAGCTGCTTTTTCCATCTCCCGGTTCCTAAATCAATTCAGTTTGGTGTATGAGAGTTTGGTCTGTCACTGTGAAGGCAGTCGAAGGTACCCGGTCTAAATTTTTTTTCACAAAAGGCAATCCCTGATATGGGACGTAACAGGGATTAAACTGATAGGAATAGTTCTAGTTAAGACACCACTCATATCGGGTGTGAGAGTAAATTGCACGGCGCAGATGCAGTGACCGTGGATTAAAACAGAGTGGAGGGAGCCAGCGTTTTTTTAACCATCTCCCCGTTTGAAAAATCTATTCAATAAATGGACCCCAGATTGGGGACGTTAGAGGGATTAAACTGATGAGAATAGTACTACAGAAAATACCACTCATATCGGGTGTGACAGTAAATTGCACGGCACAGACGCAGTGACCGTGGATTAAAACAAAGGGGAGGGAGCCAGCGTTTTTTTAACCATCTCCCCGTTCGAAAAATCAATTCAATTCACCTTTCGGGGACCCTTGGTGTTGTACATGGCTGGGTGGAGGAAGAAACCTTCAATGACATCACCGGGACGTGGCTAGCTTGGTATCCAACCTTGTGCAAATGGGGAGTTTGCCGTTGTGCAAATGGACTGTTTGCAGTGCATTAAAAGGGGAGTTTGGTCTGTCAATGTCTGTTAAGCGGGCGTAACCCTTACACTACCTGATCGATACAACATCATACCTGATCGTATACACACACTGGATGTTTTAAAGCATGTTATTCCAAACAATTTAGGAATGTTAGTTGATTTATGCCCTTTATGGATTAAAACCCGACTCTGCGTCCACTACGTAATTTTCTATGGGAGTTTTGCCATGGATTCCCCTCCCGAATGCTACAGTCCAGGTGTTAGTCCCCTTGAAACAACTTTTCCATCACTATTGTGGCCAGAAAGAGTCCCTGTGGGTTTTAAAATTCGCCTGCCTATTGAAGTCTATGGCGGTTCGCCCGGTTCGCGAACATTTGCGAAAGCTCGCGTTCGCCGTTCGCGAACGGAAAATTTTATGTTCGCGACATCACTAATGGACATTTGGATGCTGCGCTGGGACAGGGAAGTGGATGCTGTTGCTGAAAGTTCATGCAAAGGTCCAGGTGCAGGGCACGGGGCATCCAGGCCGACGCCTTCGACAGGGGATTGGACAGCAGTGTGTAAGACAGGGCAATAGGAGGCAGTGGTGTGACTCGCAGACCCAGATTGTGGACACAGGCGTTCAGCCCACTTATTGGATGCCATGTGGTGGATCATGCTGGTGGCGGTGAGGTTGCTAGTGTTCACGCCCCTGCTCATTTTGGTACGGCACAGGTTGCAAACTATCACTCTTTTGTCGTCTGCACTTTCCTCAGAAAAGTGCCATAATGCGGAACACCTACCTACCCCTTCGCAAGGTAGATTTATGAATGGGGGTGCTCGATGTAACGGTTGCGGGACTGTTTGGTGTGGGATGACTTCTTCCTTTTGCAACCCCACTGCCTCTTCCAGACTGTTGCGGTGCTGCGGATCCCTCCCCCTCTGTACTGCTATCCTCACTCGGCTTTTCACCTTCCTGTGTTGGTTCAGTGACCTCATCGTCCACATCATCACTCTGCTCATCCTCCTGACTTGACCTAACCCCAACCTCAGTGATTGATAACTGTGTCTCATCATCATCCACTTTGTGAACGAATGATTGCCGTTCACCACCGTCATCTTCTTGAGACTGTGTAGGCTCAAGAGGTTGGGAATCAGGGAACAATATCTCAGGTACCTTTTCAAGCGTGCTGGGCGTGAGGGCCAAATATAATAGTGGCGCTGGAAAGAGCTCCTCGGAATATCCGAGAGTGGGATCACTCATTTGGCAAGCCTCTCCATGGTGGGAGCAAGGATGATCAGAGTGAGGATTCGATTGACCAGACTCTTGGCTACAGAGACTGGACGAGAGAGTGGTGCTTAACCGACTGGAAGCATTACCTTCAGCAATTCAACCGACCAACTGTTCACACTGGTCCGACTTGAACAGTGTTGCCCTGCGCCGCCCTGCTAAGTTGGGCATGAAGCTAGGTACAGTGTTTTTTTTTTTTTTTCTGGTGCAATGGCAGCAGGCAGAGTTTTATTGCGCCCAGGGCCACGGCCTCTGCGCTCAACTCAGCATCACGCCCACTTCGTCATCCCTTAGTGCTCGTCTTCTTTATATTATTGGTTTTGTCACAAGATGTGGCGCTGATTTTTTTTACTGTCCGATAAAGACACCGTTTTGGGCTGTCAGACTGTATATGTCACATAAAACACCAGAATATGGACAGTATATTACGCCCAGATTAATGTAATGTTAAATACAGATAATGTATTCGGAGGCCGGGCTGTATATGTCACAAAAAACACCAGAATATGGACAGTATATTAGGCCCAGATTAATGTAAATTTAAATACAGACAATGTATTTGGGGGCCGGACTGTATATGTCATAAAACAAAACAGAAGATGGACAGTATATTAGGCCGAGATTAATGTAATTTGAAATACAGACAGTGTTTTGGGAGGCCGGACTGTATATGTCACATAAAACACCAGAATATGAACAGTATATTTTTGCCAGATTAATGTAATTTTATATACAGACACTGTTTTGGGATACCGGACTGTATAGGTAAAAAAAAACACAAGAATTTTGACAATATTTTAGGCCCAGACTAATGAAATTTTAAATACAGACAATGTATTCGGATGCCAGACTGTATATGTCCCCAAAAAAAACTTAATATGGATAGTATATTATGTCCAGATTAATGTAATTGGAAATACAGAACCTGTTTTGGGATGACGGACACTATATGTCTCAGAAACAACCAGAAAATGGACAGTATATTATTGACAGATTAATGTAATTTTAAATACAGACAATGTATTCGGATGCTGACTGTATAGGTCACCAAAACACCAGAATTTTGACAATATTTTAGGCCCAGATTAATGTAATTTTAAATACAGACAATGTATTCAAATGCCAGACTGTATATGTCACAAAAAAATAATGAATATGGACGATATATTACGCTCAGATTAATGTCATTTGAAATACAGAAACTGTTTTGGGATGACGGACACTATGTGTCACAGAAACACCCAGAAAATGGACAGTATATTATTGACAGATTAATGTAATTTTACATACAGACAATGTATTCGGATGCCGAACTGTATAGGTCACCAAAAACACCAGAATTTTGACAATATTTTAGGCCCAGATTAACATAATTTAAATACAGACAATGTATTCAGATGCCAGACTGTATATGTCACAAAAAAACTGAATAGGGATGTTATATTACGCCTAGATTAATGTAATTTGAAATACAGAAACTGTTTTGGGATGACGGACACTATATGTCACAAAAAAAAATAGAATGGACAGTATATTATTATATAGTAACATAGTACATAAGGCTGAAAAAAGACATCTGTCCATCCAGTTCGGCCTGTCATCCTGCTAGTTGATCCAGAGGAAGGCAAAAAAAAAACCTGTGAGGTAGAAGCCAATTTTCCCCACTTAAGGGGAATAAAAAATTTCTTCCCAACTCCAATCAGGCAATCAGAATAACTCCCTGGATCAACGACAACTCTAGTAGCTATAGCCTGTAATATTATTATACTCCAGAAATACATCCAGGCCCCTCTTGAATTCCTATATTGTACTCACCATCACAACCTCCTCAGACAGAGAGTTCCATAGTCTCACTGCTCTTACCGTAAAGAATCCTCTTCTATGTTTGTGTACAAACCTTCTTTCCTCCAGACACAGAGGATGTCCCCTTGTCACAGTCACAGTCCTGGGGATAAATAGATGATGGGAGAGATCTCTGTACTGACCCCTGATATATTTATACATAGTTATTAGATATCCCCTCAGTCGTCTTTTTTCTAAAGTAAATAACCCTAATTTTGATAATCTTTCAGGGTACTGTAGTGGCGCCCATTCCAGTTATTACTTTGGTTGCCCTCCTCTGAACCCTCTCCAGCTCTGCTATGTCTGCCTTGTTCACAGGAGCCCAGGACTGTACACAGTACTCCATGTGTGGTCTGACTAGCGATTTGTAAAGTGGTAGGACTATGTTATCATCACAGGCATCTATGCCCCTTTTGATGCAACCTATTATCTTATTGGCCTTGGCAGCAGCTGCCTGACACTGTTTTTTGCAGCTTAGTTTGCTGTTTATTAAAATTCCTAGATCCTTTTCCATGTCAGTGTTACCGAGTATTTTACCATTTAGTATGTACAGTTGACTTGCATTATTCCTTCCCATGTGCATAACTTTACATTTGTCAGTGTTAAACCTCATCTGCCAGTTATCTGCCCAAGCCTCCAATCTATCCAGATCCCTCTGTAGCAGTATATTGTCCTCTTCAGTCTTAATTACTTTACACAGTTTAGTGTCATCTGCAAAAATTATTATTTTACTATTCAAGCCTTCTACAAGATTATTAATAAATATATTGAAGAGAATAGGTCCCAGTACTGACCCATGAGGTACCCCACTAGTGACAGTGACCCAATCTGAATGTGTACCGTAACGCTGGGTTTACTCTTGAGCGTATTTGATATGCGCGTTTTACACGCATTTTTGTCGTGCGTATTACAGCACGTTTTTGGAAATAGGAAACGCGCGTTGTACGCGCGTTCGTGTGATTGACTACTCTGGCGTCAATCACAATACACGCGACAAAACGCCCCAAAAAAGCTCCTGTACTTCTTTGGGTGTAGGGCGTTTTACAGCACGTTCGTACGCGCTGTAAAACGCTCAGGTGAGAACCATGCCCATAGGGAAACATGGGTTTTCGCCTGTTGAGCGTTTTACAGCGCGTAGGAACGCGCTGTAAAACGCTCAGGTGTGAACCCAGGGTTAATAACCACCCTCTGTTTTCTGTCACTCAGCCAGTTACTTACCCACTTACATCTTCTCCCAGTCTGAGCATCCTCATTTTATATACTAACCTTTTATGTGGTACAGTGTCAAATGCTTTGGAGAAGTCCAGATATACGACATTCATTGATTCGCCGCTGTCAAGTCTAGAACTTACCTCTTCATAGAAACTGATTAAATTTGTTTAGCATGACCGATCCCTCATGAAGCCATGCTGATATGGCGTTACTTGCTTATTTCTGTTGAGATCCTCTAAGATAGCATCTCTCAGAAAACCTTTAAACAGTTTTCCCACAACAGATGTTAAACTTACTGGCCTATAGTTTCCAGGCTCTGTGTTATTGAACCTTTTTTGAATATTGGCACCACATTTTCTATGCGTCAATCCTGTGGAACATTCCCTGTCAGTATAGAGTCCACAAATATCAGAAACAAGTGTCTGGCTATGACTTAATACCATTAGCATACGGGGGTGTATGCCATTCGGTCCTGGCGATTTGTCTATTTTAATCTTTTTAAGTTGCTGTTGTACTTCTTCTTGGGTCAGACAGGACACTTTTAATGGGGGATTTATTTTTACATTCAGCTCAGCATTTCATCTGACAGTTTATTTTCCTCAGTGACTCCTCCTCGTCACTCTCTGCAACTCTCCCCTCATTACTCTTTTAAGGGCCGACACCTTCAGATTTATACTTTTTAACATTTATATAATTGAAGAACATTTTAGGGTTAGTTTTACTCTCTTTGGCAATTAATCTCTCGGTCTCTAGTTTGGCCGCTTTTATTTGTTTTTTACATGTTCTATTTTTTTCCTTATAGTTTTTCAGTGCTTGCTCGCTACCCTCCTGTTTTAGTGATTTATATGCTTACTTTTTGTCATTTATTGCTTTCTTTACATTTCTATTTATCCACATTGGTTTCTTTTTGTTCCTTAACCTTTTATTCCCATACAGTATGTACAACTCACAATGAGATTTTAGGATGCTTTTAAAGATATCCCATTTTGTGGCTGTATTTTTGTTTTTGAGGACTTTGTCCTAGTTAGTTAGGCCTATGGCCTCGCTAAGTTGGCTTATTTTAGCTTTTTTGAAGTTTGGTATTTTTTTTCCTCCCTGTAGAAATGCTCTTTTGAATGATAATTGGAAGGTTATTACTTTATAGTCACTATTTCCCAGGTGTCCCCCAACCTGCACATCTGTTGTTCTGTCAGGTCTATTGGTTAATACTAAGTCCAGTATGGCCGTCCCTCTAGTCGGGTCCTGAACCAGTTGGGAAAGGTAATTGTCTTTGGTTATTGCTAAGAACCTGTTTCCTTTATGAGATGTACAGGTTTCAGTTTCCCAGTCTATATCTGGGTAGTTGAAGTCCCCCATAATAACCACCTCATTATGATTTGCGGCCTCGTCTATCTCGTTTAGTAATAGATTCTCTGTGGACTCTGGTATATTAGGTGGTTTATAGTAAACTCCTATTAGTAATTTATTATTATTTTTGGCTCCATGTATCTCTTCCCACAATGACGCCACATGTTCATGTCCCTCACTTATATCTTCTCAGACTGGGGGCTTCAGATAGGACTTTACATAAAGGCAGACCCCTCCCCCTCTCCAGTTTTGACGATCGGCCCAGTCATAGCTATCATCCAGCCATGTCTCAGTTATTCCCACTATGTCATAGTCTTCCTCACACATCACTAATTCCAGTTCACCGGTTTTGTTAGTCAGGCTTCTGGCATTCGTATACATACATTTGAGAGGTTTTTGTATATTTTTAACCCTACACTTTTCCTTCTGAACTGTTCAAGTCCCCCCTTCCATTCCTCCCCCAGTCCCACTATTATGCCAGCGGTCTCTATCTGCACTCTATCTTCCCCTCCTAAAACGTAAGTACCCCTTCCCCCAGTCCCTAGTTTAAACACTCCTCCAACCTTCTAACCATCTTTCTCCCCAACACAGCTGCCCCTTCCCCATTGAGGTGCAGCCCGTCCCTACGATAGAGCCTGTAGCCGACAGAGAAGTCGGCCCAGTTCTCCAGGAACCCAAGCGCCTCCTTCCTACACCAGTTCTTGAGCCACTTGTTAACCTTCCTAATCTCCCGCTGTCTTTCTGTGTGGCTCTTGGTACAGGCAGTATCTAGGAAAATACTACCTTTGAGGTCCTTGCCCTAAGCTTTTGACCTAAATCCCTTAAATCATTTTTAAGGACGCTCCACCTACCTCTAACTTTGTCATTGGTTCCATTATGGACCATGACCGCTGGATCTTCTCCAGCCCCTCCCAGTAATCTGTCAACCCAATCCGCGATGTGTCCAACTTTAGCGCCGGGAAGACATCACACTGTTCGGCGATCACAGTTTTTGTGAAAGATATTGATAGATTAATGTAATTTTACATACAGACAATGTATTCGGATGCCGGACTGTATAGGTCACCAAAAACACCAGAATTTTGACAATATTGTAGGCCCAGATTAATGTAATTTCAAATACAGACAATGTATTCAGATGCCAGACTGTATATGTCACAAAAAAGAAGAATATGGACGGTATATTACGCCCAGAATAATGTAATTGGAAATACAGAACCTGTTTTGGGATGACGGACATTATATGTCACAGAAACCGACAGAAAATGGACAGTATATTATGGCCAGATTAATGCAATTTTCAATACAGACACTGTTTTTGGATTCCGGACAGTATATGTCACAGAAATCCACAGAATATGGATACTATTTGACCCAGATTAATGGAATTTGCGCTACAGACACTGCTTGCTAATGTAGTACAGTGTTTTTTGTTAGATCCCTGTCTGCACAGCTCAGCACCATGGATTCCAGGGCTGGCTTACCTTATAAGAGACGCAGGCGTCCTCCAGCATATCGCCACATCCATCCTCACTACCAGGTGTCATCTGAGGCACTATAGAGCATGCGCGTGCACCTCTCCCTGTCTTATAGGGGATAAGCAGCTGGTCCTGATTATCCTCCCCACCCATAGGTGGGGCTTTGAGTATTTAGGGCAGCTTCACTCTGGAGGAGGTGCCCAAGCGTGGTTGTTGTACCTCTTGACTCCCGCTGAAGCGTCCCTCCGTGTCTGTTTATTGGATTTTCTGGATTCTGACCCCTGCTTTGCTGGACCCTGACTCTGCCTACCGTCTACTTGCTGGATTGCCTGGACTATTGACCCCTGCTCGGTTTGACTACGTATCTGCCTGCCATCTGTTTGTTGAATCACCTGGATTATCGAACACTGCATCTTCTGTCTACGCTTCTGTCCATCGTCTCCTGTAAGTCTGCCTGGATTCCTGACCCTGCACTGCCTGACAACGAGACAGCTTTAATCTGCACACTGCATTACTCTGAACTTTGTTTTGCCATTATCTCAAGTGACTTTTGTATAACCGTCTGCCAGTAAAGACCTTCTGTTCCTTTATTCCGCATTTGTTGGACTCTGTTCACATTGCTGCAGTTAGCTGCATTCTGGGTGACTGGTGCAAACACCAGTGTCCTGACTCTGTGAGTCAGCAGTCAGCAATATTGGGCAAACTCCTAGTCCTCTATCAGCTGACACAGAGGATCCACTTCCTCTGGTCGTAACATTTTTACACAAAGCCACACACTATGGTCACTAGATGTGGGCCAGATTATTACAGTTTGCGGATGATGTACTCTATTTTGCAACTTTTTTGTGACTTTTTAAATGGTCGCAATAGTAAATCTGTCTAGAGATTCATTTACATAAGAAAACACTCCCACTTTCACAAAACTTAGTGCAGAGCTTAAAAAATTCGCAAAAAAATACGCAATTTTACCGATTGCGCTTTTTTTGCGACTTTTTCACTTCATTAAAGTGACTTTAGCTAATGATAAATCTGGCCCTATATGTCATTAATTGGTACACAATAAAAATATCTTGCTGCTGTGAAACACACTCAGTAGTCCTAAAAAGGACTTTGGGGTCTTGGAAAAGCATCTGTCCCTTCAGAATTTAGCACTGTCCCTGAGACTGCAAGAGTTAAATTGATTGCTGCTGTAAAACGCACACAAACACACACTGTTGTTCTTAAAAGGACATTTGGGTCTTTGCAAATCTTGTTTCTGAATAAAATCTGTTAAATTTCGCTCCCTACTCTGCACTCCCTGTCTACGTCTGAGCCGAACATGCGTCATCAGATGCTATATAGCACCCGATGATGCGTTCCGGCCAGCCAATCACTGTATTGCCAACATGGCTACTGGCATTACAGTGAGGGCAGTACTTACCTGCACCTTGATTGGCTGCTTACAACCCGCGAAACGTGCGGGGCGGACACTCAAGCATGGCGCTCGAGCAGATGTGGTATTCAGCCGAGTACCGCCATGTGCCGAGCAAACCAATGCTCGAGCCAAACCGGTATTTGGCTGAGCATGCTCGCTCATCACTAACCCTTACCGTAGAAACTCCCAAAAAAAGCCCCCATTTTTATTTCCATTTTCTGAAAGCCATATTTTTTATTTTTACTGCCGATCGTCTTCTGTAGGGGCTCTTTTTTGCAGGAACGGTTGATGTTTTTATTGGTACAATTATTGGGTACATATAATTTTTTGATCTTTCAATATTAATTTTTTTGGGCCAAAGTAACAAAACAATGGCTGTTTTGCCACAGCTTTCATGTAGATCATGTGATATTTTTATGGAGCTGGTCGTTACAGACGCAGAGATACCTAATATGTCTATTTTTTTTTTTATTATTATATTTTTTTATTAAAAATTGCTTGATGAAGGGAAAGGCGCACTTTTTTGTTCTGTAAACTTTTAAAATTTTATAAAACATTAAATACATTTTTTTTTTACTTTTTCCATGTTTTATTTTTGTCCCATCTCAGGACAATGTTGTCCCAGTACAACATTTCAGGGTCTGATCCCTGTTTCAATGTAGTACAATCAGGGTCGGCCTTTGCGGTGTGCAACCTGTGCGACCGCACAGGGCGCATTACTCCATCAAGATGAAGGGGGTGCCACTACTACTGATCAGCAGCACCAGCAGTACTCAGTTTAATGTATAAAGGGACTGAATGCTGCTGGGTGCCGTTTCAGTGATTGAGAATATCTCCCTACGGCTGTATTCTCTCTCAATGATTCTAAAGAGATGATATGCAGCTTCTTGCTCCACTGGGGTGGGATGCTGTGTCCACTAGCAGTCAGCAGCGCCCGCCTTGTTCACTCTGATCACAGTGCCAGTATCCCCGCCTCTAATGACGTTATCGGCATGTTATGTGATAACCTCACTGACCCGCCAATGCCGCCATTAGCATCTGGATGGTCTGGCTAACATCTTTGGCTCTGGTTTTGCTCAGTGGCTGTCACAGGCAAGATGCACAGTATGGAAGCACAGCATAAGGCATAGAATGGGGGCATAGAGAAGAGGCACGATATGGGGGTCAGTATGAGGGAATAGAATAGAGGCACAGTATGTGGGCACAGCATTGGGGCATAGGGAGGAGGAACATTATAAGGGCACAGCATGAAACACAATATGGGGAACAGAGAAGAGGCACAGTATGAAGGCATAGAGAAGAGGCACAATAGTAGTACCCAGGAGCTTTGACATTTGGACATTTGTGGTCATTTGTCTATTTCCCCTATGCATTCTACAGTCTTTGTCCGGCCGCCTCTCGGGCCTCGGCATGTTTGCCGCGCTGCAGCCGGACCTCCGGCCCGTCCCTATTATAGTGAATGGGGCTGAGTGGACTTGTGGTGGCACACACTTATACATGATTTTATGTTCCCTTAGAGCAATGGTGACAGGGGGCAGTAAACGCCTCTGGCGCAATGTGGCAGCAGATAAATCTGCGTAGAGTTTCAATGATTGATGAGGTGCTGGCATCTCTGGAAGTTGACGGGCCGCTGACAAAACAGCCTTTTTGGTCTTGTAAAAGTGGATCCTGGCTAGAGCGTCTCCAGGAGCCGTTTCTGGTAGATGTCTTGGTTTAGGGATCCTATGAGCCCGATCAATAATCAAATCATGAGTGGAGCAGGAGGGTAGGAGCTTCTGCATGAGGGATTTCAGATAGTTCATGAGGTCAGTGGGCCCAATATCCTCCGGAATCCCCCTGAACTTAATATTATTCCGCCTGGAGTGGTCTTCTATGTTGTTTATTTTACCTTTAATGCAGTCAATCTCACTGGAAATTTCCTCCTGGTTATCTATAAGCTGATTGCGGGAGACATCAAACTCTCCCATTTTAGACTCCACGTGAGAGAGTCTGGAGTCTAGGCCTGTGATGGAGGATTGTAGTTGGACTATTAGTGAAGAAAAGTCCCTGTGTAGGGCTGTGCTGAATGCTATAAGGGTGCCTGAAGCAGGGTTGTCAGAGGTGGTAAACTCCTGTAGTGCAGTTGAGATAGACTAAGTGGCAGGTGACCCTGGGCTCACCTCTTCTGACGTTGCCTGAAGTCCGGATCGCTGTTTTACAGGGCTCCTCACTGCAGGGGAAGATGGCTCCTGAGCTCCAACGTGGCTCTGGAGAGGAGAGGCTCTGACCGGGCCTGCACTGTCGATCATCCAGCTGCATTACCAGGACTAGCAGGTGAGTAGCGCGGATGATTTGCGCTCAGGAGATCTTTACATTGCCCTGGTGGGGAGGGTGCAGGGGCCGCTGCATTGTGAGGTGATGGCGGGTCAAATGCGGTTGAGGCAGGCGGCGCTGTATCCGTGCCATTTTAAAAATAAAACTCGAGCCTTCCTTGCTTGGCTTGGGATCTCTTCCCCCTCGGTATTTTAGACAGGCTTAGATGAGGAACTGGGCACAATTAACAGAGGTTATGCGGCTTGGGAGAGGGGAATTAGCTGTGATAATGTCGGGTTGTGCTGGAGCTAGATGTTCATGCCAAGCCACGCCCCATAACGGGGTATTTTTTGTACTGGTGCACATTGTAAGTGGGTATTTTTTGCACTACCACACATTATAAGTGGGTATTCTTTGCACTACCACACATTATATTGTGTGGTAGTATTTTTGTACTGGCGCACTTTGTAAGTCGATATTTTTTGTACTGGCACACACTAGAGACAGGGGTTTGGCTAAAAGTTCATGGGCCCTGGTGCAAGAGTTCAGTTTGGGCCCCCATTCCCTCAGTGCTTTGTGGCAAGGAGCAGGGGAGCACATAGCCTTAGTGCTGCCTGAGGCAAAAATTGAAACAGCACCCGCCCATGCCAAATTCTCAACCTAACCCCTTACCTCCAGTCCTTTGTAAAAGACATATTTGGAAAACATTACATACAGCGCAACAAGACATTCAGGTTAATACAGCACCACCTACCTTTTACATCCAGTGACGTCTCCTCTGATGTAGATGTTCTCTTTCCTCATCTTCTCCATTAAGACCAAACCGCCATGGTGATTTCTTTCAGCCATGTTTCCTACCTTTCCATCATCCTCCTAATCTCAACACCACATTCTGCTACCTCCAATACTGTGCCTGCTGTACTCCCCAATACCATACTACAAAAATACTATTACTACACTAGTACCACATTATTGCAGACTATAATCGTCATGCTAGGATTAATATGTAGTGAGGTTTATTGTTGACTAATCTGTATACAACTACTTTTGGAAAATAATAAAAACAATTAAAGACAAAGAAAAAGTAAAATTGTTCTCACTGTAGCACTGTAATGTAAGATCGCAGTAGAAACAACACAGAAAGCCGTACTGGAATTTATCAGAAATTTATTAAAAACAAAAAACAGTGCAATCATTGTAAAACACAGGCAGAGTCCAGATGAGGATTCCAGTGAAGAATATCCCACCACATGGTGAGGTCTTGCCAGTAAGTTTGACCACTGCAAGGCCGGTGAGTAAAGAAGGTATTTCTAGCATCTCAGCCGCATCCATGCTGGGGACTCCTTGGTACTTCAGCTGTTCTTGCAGAAGGAAACAAAGGATCGGCATACATTGTTTAATTTTCTGTTCGTCCAACAAGTATTGGAGGAGATGTGACATTTTGCTTCCTCTCAAATAGAGCCGACTGGTGCCTGGCTTCAGATATTGCTTGTAGAGTCGGTGGCATTTCCAATTCTTGTTGATAGATGATGTTTGGTTAGGCTGCTGTATGATGATGGAGATGATGGTGATGACAACTGTGACGTTCTATAAATTTGCCTAACAAAATGAGAATAGGTAGAATTTTTCACAGTCTTCCTTATGGCACATGGAGAAGACGTCTTCTTACATTGCAGGACGCTGGTGGTGATGATGGTGGTTTTGCCAGGGAAACACATGTAATACATGAAGAACTCTGTCCACCGTGCTGTCCATGCAGGCCACATCACTGAGAACATCCAAGAAATCGTTCTTCTTTCTGTGATACTCTTCTCTGTGCCTCTTTACTTTGTCTCTGTATTCTTGGTTATTTATGAGGCCTTGCAGCTTCATTAAAACGTACTCCGAAGAGATATCAATGGCTGTCTTAAGGACGTACCTTTCCAGCCAGAACATTTTTATCCAAAATAAACGCAGTCAGTCGTGAGAATCAACCAACCAAATCACCTGCTGAGCAAGAAGTGATTAAGGAACGTCGGTGGTCAAGAACCTTCAGAACTCACAGCAGTGACATCACAATGTGGGTAACATCACAGGGTTGGTTACCATAGCAACCAAATACATAACTGCCATATTATTATATATGGTAATCTACATATATCCAACAGTATATTTCTTACTTATAGCCATCATTCAGATTTTATGTCAAATGAACATTGGTGGCTTTAGTGTCTTGCCACTAGCTGTAAGATCAGAAAAGCATGGCGGGCAGCACTTCTTCCTTAACTTCCATAACAATAAATCTTTTATCACATGACCATATCTTAGGCTAAAGTGTCATTATTTGTTTCCACTTAGGACTTAAAGGGGAGGGGTTGGGCAAAAATGTTTCTTGGCCACAGGTTTGACACCGTCTGCAGCCAATCACTGGTAAACAGATCCCTTTGCGTCATGTGACAATTTGTCATGAAGTAACAGGAACCTGTCACCGCAAAGACAATGTCAAATCTTATGTTTACAGCAAAAGAGCCCAGTGGAGCATTGAAGGAGCGGGGAGCCAACACCAGGAAACAGATAAATAAGCTTCCCTTTAACCCATTCAGAACCAAGCTATTTCTCAACTTAAGGACCAGGCCACATTTAGAAAATCTGACATGTGTCACATTATGAGATTGTGTTCTAATGACACATTGTACTTCATGACAGTGGTAAATTTGAGTCGATATATTTCACCTTTATTTATTTTAAAGACGGAGTTGTGGCTCTCACCCAGTGTGCGGTCAGGGAAATGTAGCATCCCTGGCCACCAGCATTTGTCCATGTGTCTTGGGTGAGGTGGACCATCCCAGTAAGTGCGTTGGTCAGGGCACGGGTGATGTTCTGGGACACATGCTGGTGTAAGGCGGGCACGGCACACCAGGAAAAATAGTGGCGGCTGGGTACTGCGTACCAAGGGACGTCCGCCGACATCAGGCTGCGGAAGGCCTCAGTGTCCACAAGCCTAAATGGCAACGTTTCCAGGGCCAGTAATTTCAAAGGTTGCACATTTAGGGCTATGGCCTGTGGGTGGGTTGGTGGGTATTAGCGCTTGTGTTCAAATGCCTGTGTTATGGACATTTGGATGCTGCGCTGGGACAGGGAAGTGGATGTTGTTGCTGACAGTTCATGCAAAGGTCCAGGTGCAGGGTGCGGGGCATCCGGGCTGTCACCTTCAACAGGGGATTGGACAGCAGTGTGTAAGACAGGGCAATAGGATGCAGTGGTGTGACTCGCAGACCCAGATTGTGGACACAGGCGTTCGGCCCACTTATTAGGGTGCTTGGATGCCATGTGGTGGATCATGCTGGTGGTGGTGAGGTTGCTAGTATTCACGCCCCTGCTCATTTCGGTACGGCACAGGTTGCAAACTACCACTATTTTGTCATCTGCTCTTTCCTCAGAAAAGCGCCATACTGTGGAACACCTACCCCTTGGCAAGGTAGATTTATGCATGGGGGTGCTCGGTGTAACGGTTGCGGGCCTGTTTCCACCTCGTGAACGAATGATTGCCGTTCACCACCGTCATCTTCTTGAGACTGGGAAGGCTCAAGAGGTTGGGAATCAGGGCACAATATCTCAGGTACCTCTTCAAGTGTGCTGGGCGCGAGGGCCAAATATAATAGTGGCGCTGGAAAGAGCTCCTCAGAATATCCGAGTGTGGGATCACTCAATTAGCAAGCCTCTCCATGGTGGGAGCAAGGATGATCAGAGTGAGGATTCGATTGACCAGACTCTTGGCTACAGAGACTGGACGAGAGGGTGGTGCTTAACCGACTGAAAGCATTACCTTCAGCAATCCAACCGACCAACTGTTCACACTTGTCCGACTTGAACAGTGTTGTCCTGTGACGCCCTGCTAAGTTGGACATGAAGCTAGGTACAGTGGATTTTTTTTTTCTGGTGCACTGGCAGCAGGCACAGTTTCATTGCGCCCAGGGCCACGGCCTCTGCGCTCACATCAGCATCACGCCCACTTCCCCATCCCTTAGTGCTCGTCTTCTTTATATTAATGGTTTTGTCACAAGATGGGACGCAGATTTTTTTTACTGTCCGATAAAGACACTGTTTTAGGATGCCAGACTGTATATATCACATAAAACACCAGAATATGGACAGTATATTAGGCCCAGATTAATGTAATTTTAAATATAGATAATGTATTCAGAGGCCGGACTGTATATGTCACAAAAAACACCAGAATATGGACAGTATATTAGGCCCAGATTAATGTAATTTTCAATGCAGACAATGTATTTGGAGGCAGGGCTGTATATGTCACAAAAACCACCAGAATATGGACAGTATATTAGGCCCAGATTAATGTAATTTTAAATACAGACAATGTTTTCAGAGGCCGGACTGTATATGTCACAAATAACGCCAGAATATGGACAGTAAATTAGGCCCAGATTAATGTAATTTTCAATACAGACAATGTATTCGGAGGCCGGGCTGTATATGTCACAAAAAACAAGAATATGGACAGTCTATTAGGCCCAGATTAATGTAATTTTAAATTCAGACAATGTATTCAGAGGCCGGATTGTACATGTCACAAAAAACATCAGAATATGGACAGTATATTAGGCCCAGATTAATGTAATTTTTAATACAGACAATGTATTTGGAGGCCGGACTGTATATGTCACAAAAAACACCAGAATATGGACAGTATATTAGGCCCAGATTAATGTAAATTTAAATATAGACAATGTATTTGGGGGCCGGACTGTATATACATAAAAAAACACCAGAAGATGGACAGTATATTAGGCCCAGATTAATGTAATTTTAAATACAGACAGTGTTTTGGGAGGCTGGACTGTATATGTCACATAAAACACCAGAATTTGAACAGTATATTTTTGCCAGATTAATGTAATTTTTATATACAGACACTGTTTTGGGATGCCGGACTGTAAAGGTAAAAAAAAAACACCAGAATTTTGACAATATTTTAGGCCCAGATTAATGTAATTTTAAATACAGACAATGTATTTAGATGTCAGACTGTATATGTCCCAAAAAAAAACTGAATATGGACAGTATATTATGCCCAGATTAACGTAATTGGTAATACAGAACCTGTTTTGGGATGACGGACACTATATGTCTCAGAAACATTCAGAAAAAGGACAGTATAATATTGACAAATTAATTAAATTTTACATACAGACAATGTATTCGGATGCTGACTGTATAGGTCACCAAAACACCAGAATTTTGACAATATTTTAGGCCCAGATTTATGTTATTTTAAATACAGACAATGTATTCAAATGCCAGGTCTGTGATCTATGATGCGGCATGCACATGGCCACGGGGGGCACACAGTCGTGTGCATGAGCCCTGAGGGGAATAGAAAATTCCTTCTAAACTCCAATCAGGCAATCAGAATAACTCCCTGGATCAACGACCCATCTCTAGTAGCTATAGCCTGTAATATTAATATACTCCAGAAATACATCCAGGTCCTTCTTGAATTCCTTTATTGTACTCACTGTCACCACCTCCTCAGGCAGAGAGTTCCATAGTCTCACTGCTCTTACCGTAAAGAATCCTCTTCTATGTTTGTGTACAAACCTTCTTTCCTCCAGACGCAGAGGATGTCCCCTCGTCACAGTCCTGGGAATAAATAGATGATGGGAGAGATCTCTGTACTGACCCTTGATATATTTATACATAGTTATTAGATCTCCCCTCAGTCGTCTTTTTTCTAAAGTAAATAACCCTAATTTTGATAATCTTTCAGGCTACTGTAGTGGCCCCCATTCCAGTTATTACTTTAGTTGCCGTCCTCAGAACCCTCTCCAGCTCTGCTATGTCTGCCTTGTTCACAGGAACCCAGGACTGTACACAGTACTCCATGTGTGGTCTGACTAGCGATTTGTAAAGTGGTAGGACTATGTTCTCATCACAGGCATCTATGCCCCTTTTGATGCAACCCATTATCTTATTGGCCTTGGCGGCAGCTGCCTGACACTGGTTTTTGCAGCTTAGTTTGCTGTTTATTAAAATTCCTAGATTCTTTTCCATGTCAGTGTTACCGAGTGTTTTACCATTTAGTATGTACGGGTAACTTGCATTATTCCTTCCCATGTGCATAACTTTACATTTGTCAGTGTTAAACCTCATCTGCCAGTTATCTGCCCAAGCCTCCAATCTATCCAGATCCCTCTGTAGCAGTATATTGTCCTTTTCAGTCTTAATTACTTTACACAGTTTAGTGTCATCTGCAAAAATTTATATTTTACTATGCAAGTCTTCTACAAGATCATTAATAAATATATTGAAGAGAATAGGTCCCAGTACTGACCCCTGAGGTACCCCACTAGTGATAGTGACCCAATCTGAGTGTGTACCATTAATAACCACCCTCTGTTTTCTGTCACTCAGCCAGTTATTTACCCACTTACATCTTCTCCCAGTCTGAGCATCCTCATTTTATATACTAACCTTTTATGTGGTACAGTGTCAAATGCTTTGGAGAAGTCCAGATATACGACATCCATTGATTCGCCGCTGTCAAGTCTAGAACGTACCTCCTCATAGAAACTGATTAAATTTGTTTGGCATGACCGATCCCTCATGAAGCCATGCTGATATGGCGTTATTTGCTTATTTCTGTTGAGATCCTCTAAGATAGCATCTCTCAGAAAACCTTCAAACAGTTTCCCCACAACAGATGTTAAACTTACCGCCTATAGTTTCCAGGCTCTGTTTTTGGCCCTGTTTTTGGTCTGGTGTATGCCATTCGGTCCTGGCGATTTGTCTATTTTAATCTTTTTAAGTAGCTGTTGTACTTCTTCATGGGTCAGACAGGACACTTTTAATGGGGGATTTTTTTTATATTCAGCTCAGCATTTCATCTGACAGTTTATTTTCCTCAGTGAATACATTGGAGAAAAAAATATTTAATAGCTTTGCTTTCTCCTCGTCGCTCTCTGCAACTCCCCTCATTACGCTTTAAAGGGCCGACACCTTCAGATTTATACTTTTTAACATTTATATAATTGAAGAACATTTTAGGGTTAGTTTTACTCTCTTTGGCAATTAATCTCTCGGTCTCTAGTTTGGCCGCTTTTATTTGTTTTTTACATGTTCTATTTTTTTTTCCTTATAGTTTTTCAGTGCTTGCTCGCTAGCCTCCTGTTTTAGTGATTTATATGCTTTCTTTTTGTCATTTATTGCTTTCTTTACATTTCTATTTATCCACATTGGTTTCTTTTTGTTCCTTAACCTTTCCTTCCCATACGGTATGTACAACTCACAATGAGATTTTAGAAAGCTTTTAAAGATATCCCATTTTGTGGCTGTATTTTTGTTTTTGAGGACTTTGTCCTAGTTAGTTAGGCCTATGGCCTCGCTAAGTTGGCTAATTTTCGCTTTTTGAAGTTTGGTATTTTTGTTCCTCCCTGTAGAAATGCTCTTTTGAATGATGATTGGAAGGTTATTACTTTATAGTCACTATTTCCCAGGTGTCCCCCAACCTGCACATCTGTTGTTCTGCCAGGTCTATTGGTAAATACTAAGTCCAGTATGGCCGTCCCTCTAGTTGGGTCCTGAACCAGTTGGGAAAGGTAATTGTCTTTGGTTATTGCCAAGAACCTGTTTCCTTTATGAGATGTACAGCTTTCAGTTTCCCAGTCTATATCTGGGTAGTTGAAGTCCCCCATAATAACCACATCATTATGATTTGCGGCCTCGTCTATCTCGTTTAGTAATAGATTATCTGTGGACTCTGGTATATTAGGTGGTTTATAGTAAACTCCTATTAGTAATTTATTATTATTTTTGGCTCCATGTATCTCTTCCCACAGTGACGCCACATGTTCATGTCCCTCACTTATATCTTCTCAGACTGGGGGCTTCAGATAGGACTTTACATAAAGGCAGACCCCTCCTCCTCTCCTGTTTAGACGATCTTTTCTAAACAGACTGTAACCTTGTACATTAACAGCCCAGTCATAGCTATCATCCAGCCATGTCTTAGTTATTCCCACTATGTCATAGTCCTCCTCACACATCACTAATTCCAGTTCACCAGTTTTGTTAGTCAGGCTTCTGGCATTAGTATACATACATTTGAGAGGTTTTTGTATATTTTTAACCCTACACTTTTCCTTCTGAACTGTTCTAGTCCCCCCTTCCATTCCTCCCCCAGTCCCACTACCTTGCCCCTGGTCTCTATCTGCACTCTATCTTCCCCTCCTAAAACGTAAGTACCCCTCCCCCAGTCCCTAGTTTAAACACTCCTCCAACCTTCTAGCCATTTTTTTCCCCAACACAGCTGCCCCTTCCCCATTGAGGTGCAGCCAGTCCCTACGATAGAGCCTGTAACCGACAGAGAAGTCGGCCCAGTTCTCCAGGAACCCAAACCCCTCCTTCCTACACCAGTTCTTGAGCCACTTGTTAACCTCCCTAATCTCCCGCTGTCTTTCTGTGTGGCTCTTGGTACAGGCAGTATCTCAGAAAATACTATCTTTGAGGTCCTTGCCCTAAGCTTTTGACCTATATCCCTGAAATCATTCTTAAGGACGCTCCACCTACCTCTAACTTTGTCATTGGTTCCGATATGGACCATGACCGCTGGATCTTCTCCAGCCCCTCCCAGTTATCTGTCAACCCAATTCAGCGATGTGTCAAACTTTAGCGCCGGGAAGACATCACACTGTCTTTGTGACAGATATTGACAGATTAATATAATTTTACATACGGACAATGTATTCTGATGCTGGACTGTATAGGTCACCCAAAACACCAGAATTTTGACAATATTGTAGGCCCAGATTAATGTAATTTCAAATGCAGACAATGTATTCAGATGCCAGACTATATATGTCACAAAAGAAAAAGAATATGGATGGTATATTACGCCCAGATTAATGTAATTGGAAATACAGAACCTGTTTTGGGATGACGGACATTATATGTCTCAGAAACCGACAGAAAATGGACAGTGTGTGGTTTTGTTTTGGGATGCCGGACAGTATATGTCACAGAAATCCACAGAATATGGATACTATTAGACCCAGATTAATGGAATTTGCGCTACAGACACAGTTTGCTGATGTAGTACAGTATTTTTACACAAAACCACACACTATGGTCACTAGATGTGGGCCAGATTATTACAGACACAGTCTGCGGATGATGTACTCTATTTTGCAACTTGTTTGCGACTTTTTAAATGGTCGCAATAGTAAATCTGTCTAGAGATTCAATTACAAATGAAAACACGCCCACTTTCACAAAACTTAGTGCAGAGCTTGAAAAAGTCGCAAAAAAATACGCAATTTTACCGATTGCGCTTTTTTGTGACTTTTTCGCTTCATTTAAGTGACTTTAGCTAATGATAAATCTGGCCCTATATGTCATTAATTGGTACACAATAAAAATATCTTGCTGCTGTCAAACACACTCAGTAGTCCTAAAAAGGACTTTGGGGTCTTGGAAAAGCATCTGTCCCTTCAGAATTTAGCACTGTCCCTGAGACTGCAAGAGTTAAATTGATTCCTGCTGTAAAACGCACACACACACACACTGTTGACCTTAAAAGGACAGTTGGATCTTTGCAAATCTTGTTTCTGATCAAATCTGTTAAATTTCGCTCCCTACTCTGCTCACCCTGTCTACGTCTGAGCCGAACATGCATCATCAGGTGCTATATAGCACCCGATGATGCGTTCCGGCCAACCAATCACTGTAATACCAGCAGCCAACATGGCTACTGGCATTACAGTGAGGGCAGTACTTACCTGCACCTTGATTGGCTGCTTACAACCCGCGAAACGGGCGGGGCGGACACTCGGAGCCGAACCGGTATTTGGCCGAGCATGCTCGCTCATCAGTAACCCTTACTGTAGAAACTCCCAAAAAGCGACCCCATTTTTGTTTCCATTTTCTATAAGCCATATGTTTTTTATTTTACTGCCGATCGTCTTCTGTATGGGCTCTTTTTTGCAGGAACAGTTGTTATTGGTGCAATTATTGGGTACAAATAATTTTTTGATCTTTCAATATTACATTTTTTTGGGCCAAAGTGACAAAACAATGTCTGTTTTGCCACAGCTTTCATGTCGATCATGTGCTATTTTTATAGAGCTGGTCGTTACGGACGCAGAGATACCTAATATGTCTATTTTTTATTTTATTTCTATATTTTTTTTATTAAAAATTGTTTGATGAAGGGAAAGGCGCACTTTTTTGTACTGTAAACTTTTTCAAATTTTATTAAACATTAAATAATTTTTTTTAACTTTTTTTTTACGTTTTTATTTCTGTCCAATCTTAGGACAATGTTGTCCCAGTACAACTTTTCAGGGTCTGATCCCTGTTTCAATGTAGTACAATCAGGGTCGGCCTTTGGGGTGTGCAACCTGTGCGACTGCACAGGGCGCATTACTTCATCAAGATGATGGGGGTGCCACTACAGCTGATCAGCAGCACCAGCAGTACTCAGTTTAACACTGAGTTCAGACCTGAGCGTTTTGAAGCCTAGCGTTTTCTGAGCGTTCAAGACGGGCGTTAACGCGCGTTTTTTTCAAGCGTTTTGGTAAATAGTGTAGGCGCGTTTGACGCGCGTTTATGTGATTGACTGCATAGTTGGCCAATGACCAAACAGCCCTCGCTATATATAGTTTGGCCAATCTGAGTGCTTTAGAGGTGTGAAATTCCATGGTGGCTGATCCAGCATGTTGCAAACTTTGAAAAACGCGCGTCCATAGGCGCGTTTTACGCTGCACAAACGCCCGAACAACACGCGTATCGCGTTTCCCATTGAAGTATATTGGCACCAAACGCTCGAAAACGCCCGAATTAACGCGAACATACTTGCTTATGCGTCGGACGCGTTAGGCGTCGTCGACAGCGCATAAAACGCGCAAGTGTGAACCAGCCCCACTGGAATGCATGGTTCCTGTACTGTTGTGCGTTTTTGCGCGTTCGAACGCAGCGTTTTACGCGAAAGTGTGAACTGAGTGTAATGCAGAAAGGGACTGAATGCTGCTGGGTGCCGTTATCAGCGATTGAGAATATCTCCCTACTCTCTCTCAATGATTCTAAAGAGATGATATGCAGCTTCTTGCTCCACTGGTGTGGGATGCTGTGTCCACTAGCAGCCAGCAGCGCCCGCCTCGTTCACTCTGATCACAGTGCCTGTATCCCCGCCACTAATGACGTTATCGGCATGTTATGTGATAACCTCACTGACCCGCCAATGCCGCCATTAGTAAGCAGAGAAGCTGCAGGACTCAAGCGGCCTAGGTGTTCTCATAGCATCTGAATGGTCTGGCAAACATCTTTGGCTCTGGTTTTGCTCAGTGGCTGTCACAGGCAAGATGCACAGTATGGAAGCACAGCATAAGGCATAGAATGGGGGCATAGAGAAGAGGCACGATATGGGGGACAGTATGAGAGAATAGAATAGAGGCACAGTATGTGGGCACAGCATGGGGGCATAGGGAGGAGGAACATTATAAGGGCACAGCATGAAGCACAATATGGGGCACAGAAAAGAGGCACAGTATGAGGGCATAGAGAAGAGGCGCAATAGTAGTACCCAGGAGCTTTGACATTTGGACATTTGTGGTCATTTGTCTATTTCCCCTATGCATGCTACAGTTTTTGTCCGGCCGCCTCTCGGCATTTTTGCTGTGCTGCGGCTGGACCTCCGGCCTTCCCTATCATAGTGAATGGGGCTAAGCGGACTTGCGGCGGCACACACTTATACATGATTTTATGTTCCCTTAGAGCAGCATTTCTCAAATAGTGGGGCGCGAGGCTCCGTAAAGGGGGGCTCCAGGTGACAGGAGATGAACGCTTCCACTGTGGAAGCGTTCATCTCCATAGTGATCTGTATCGCCGCCCTTTGGACAGCGATACAGATCGCTGTGCTGTGCAGCAGTGGAGGGAGAGGCGTCTCCCTCCCCTGCTCCTCTGATAGGCTGCGGGCCTTGTGCCGGCAGCCTATCAGAGCGGTTCAGGCGCCATCGCGCGCCTGAGCAGAGTGCAGAGCGGGACACAGGCCGGAAGAGGCCTGCATCCAGCGCTCCAGGGAGGTAAGTATTGGGTGGGGGACCCTGGACCCTATTGGGGGAGAGCCTGCACCCTGCACCTGATTTGGGGGAGGGGGTTAATGTAGCCTGCACATGATTGGGGGAGGGGTTAATGTAGCCTGCACATGATTTGGGGAGGGGTTAATGGAGCCTGCACATGATTTGGGGAGGGGGTTAATGGAGCCTGCACATGATTTGGGGGAGGTATGAGCCTGCACATGATTTGGGGAGGGGGAAGCCTGGACCCTGCACATGATTTGGGGAGGGGTTAATGGAGCCTGCACATGATTTGGTGGGAGGGGTTAATGTAGCCTGCACATGATTTGGGGAGGGGGTTAATGGAGCCTGCACATGATTTGGGGAGGGGGTTAATGTAGCCTGCACATGATTTGGGGAGGGGGTTAATGGAGCCTGCACATGATTTGGGAGGGTTAATGGAGCCTGCACATGATTGGGAGGGGGTTAATGGAGCCTGCACATGATTTTGGGGGAGAGCCTGCACATGATTTGGGGGGAGGGGGGAAGCCTGGACCCTGCACATGTTTGGGGAGGGGGGTTAATGGAGCCTGCACATGATTTGGGGGTTGGGGGGGAGGGGGGGATTAATGGCCCTCACCTGTGGGGAGATTGGTGTACTTATAACAATTTTATAGACAAATGATACTATTTACAGTCGCGCGGGGGGCGCGAAATGTTTTCTTCTTCCTAGGGGGGGGCATGACAGAAAATAATTGAGAAGCACTGCCTTAGAGCAATTGTGACAGGGGCCAGTAAACGCCTCTGGCGCAATGTCGCAGCAGATAAATCTGCGTAGAGTTTCACAGATTGATGAGGCGCTGGCATCTCTGGAAGTTGACGTGCCGCTGACAAAACAGCCTTTATGGTCTTGTAAAAGTGGATCCTGGCTAGAGCGTCTCTAGGAGCCGTTTCTGGGAGATGTCTTGGTTTAGGGATCCTATGAGCCCGATCAATAATCAAATCATGAGTGGAGCAGGAGGGTAGGAGCTTCTGTATGAGGGATTTCAGATAGTTCATGAGGTCAGCGGGCCCAATATCCTCCGGAATCCCCCTGAACAGGTGCGTAACTATAGGGGAAGCAGGGGAAGCGGCTGCTTTGGGGCCCTGACCCAGAAGGGCCCATCCAAGAGGGGGAGGAGAAGTACTAAAAGATTTTGTCAGGGCCCCTCAACAGTATTACACAATTAAATTATATACAATGGCAGTATAGACAGTGTAGAAAACGGATGGAACAGCTGCCGGGCCTGGTTTGAGAGACCGATCTTTACTAGCCACAGGAAAGGGGGCTGCATGAAAGGAAGGGGTTGTGAAAAAATTACTGGGGGAGGGGGCCCCATTAATAAATTAGCTGTGGGGCCCAGTCATTTCTAGTTACGCCACTGCCCCTGAACTCAATATTATTCTGCCTGGAGTGGTCTTCTATGTTGTTTATTTTAGCTTTAATGCAGTCAATCTCACTGGAAATTTCCTCCTGGTTATCTATAAGCTGATTGTGGGAGACAGCAAACTCTCCCATTTTATACTCCAAGTGAGAGAGTCTGGAGTCTAGGCCTGTGATGGAGGATTGTAGTGGGACTAGTAGTGAAGAAAAGTCCCTGTGTAGGGCTGTGCTGAATGCTATAAGGGTGCCTGAAGCAGGGTTCTCAGAGGTGGTAAACTCCTGTAGTGCAGTTGAGATAGATTAAGTGGCAGGTGACCCTGGGCTCACTTCTTCTGACGTTGCCTGAAGTCCGGATCGCTGTTTTACAGGGCTCCTCACTGCAGGGGAAGATGGCTCCAACGTGGTTCTGGAGAGGAGAGGCTCTGACCGGGCTTGCACTGTCGATCCTCCAGCTGCATTACCGGGACTAGCAGGTGAGTAGCGCGGATGATTTGCGCTCTTTACATTGCCCTGGTGGGGAGGGTGCAGGGGCCGCTGCAGTGTGAGGTGATGACGGGTCAAGCGCGGCTGAGGTAGCCGCGCCATTTTCAAAATAAAACTTGAGCCTGCCTTGCTTGACTTGGGATCTCTGCCCCCTCGGCATCTTAGACAGGCTTAGCTGAGGAATTGGGCACAATTAACAGAGGTTATGCGGCTTGGGAGAGGGGAATTAGCTGTGATAATGTCGGGTTGTGCCGGAGCTAGATGTTCATACTAAGCCATGCCCCATAACGGGGTATTTTTGTACTGGCGCACTTTGTAAGTCGATATTTTTTGTACTGGCACACACTAGGGACAGGGGTTTGGCTAAAAGTTCATGGGCCCTGGTGCAAGAGTTCAGTTTGGGCCCCCATTCCCTCAGTGCTTTGTGGCAAGGGGCAGGGGAGCACATAGCCTTAGTGCTGCCTGAGGCAAAAATTGAAACAGCACCCGCCCATGCCAAACTCTCAACCTAACCCCTTACCTCCAGTCCTTTGTAAAAGACATATTTGGAAAACATTACATACAGTGCAACAAGACATTCAGGTTAATACAGCACCACCTACCTTTTACATCCAGTGATATCTCCTCTGATGTAGATGTTCTCTTTCCTCATCTTCTCCATTAAGACCAAACTGCCATGGTGATTTCTTTCAGCCATATTTCCTACCTTTCCATCCTCCTCCTAATCTCTAAACACCACATTCTGCTACCTCCAATGCTGTCCCTGCTGTACTCCCCAATACCATACTACAAAAATACTATTACTGCACTAGTACCACATTATTGCAGACTATGATCGTAATGCTATGATTAATATGTAGTGAGGTTTATTGTTGACTAACCTGTACACGACTACTTTTGGAAAATAATAAAAACAATTATAGACAAAGAAAAAGCTAAATTGTTCTCACTGTAGCGCTGTAATGTAAGATCGCAGTAGAAACAACACAGAAAGCCGTACTGGAATTTATCAGAAATTTATTAAAAACAAAAAACTGTGCAATCATTGTAAAACACAGACAGAGTCCAGATGAGGATTCCGGTGAAGAATATCCCACCACATGGTAAGGTCTTGCCAATAAGTTTGACCACTGCAAGGCCAAAAAAGGATTTTCTGTTCAGATGGGTATCATTCATCATTCCAGGTAACTCACCCGGTGAGTGAAGAAGGTATGTCTAGCATCTCAGCCACATCCATACTGGGGGCTCCTTGGTACTTCAGTTGTTCTTGCAGAAGGAAACAAAGGATCGGCATACATGGTTTAATTTTCTGTTCGTCCAACAAGTATTGGAGGAGATGTGACATTTTGCTTCCTCTCAAATAGAGCCGACTGGTGCCTGGCTTCAGATATTGCTTGTAGAGTCGGTGGCATTTCCATTTCTTGTTGATAGATGATGTTTGGTTAGGCTGGTGTATGATGGTGGAGATGATGGTGATGACAACTGTGACATTATATAAATTTGCCTAACAAAATAATAATATAAGAATAGGTAGAATTTGTCACAGTCTTCCTTATGGCACATGGAGAAGACGTCTTCTTACATTGCAGGACGCTGGTGGTGATGATGGTGGTTTTGCAAGTAGAATACGTGTAATATTTGAAGAACTCTGTCCACCGTCCTGTCCATGCAGGCCACATCACTGAGAACATCCAAGAATTCGCTCTTCTTTCTGTGATACTCTTCTCTGTGCCTCTTTACTTTGTCTCTGTATTCTTGGTTATTTATGAGGCCTTTCAGCTTCATTAAAACGTACTCCGAGGAGATATCAATGGCTGTCTTAAGGACGTACCTTTCAAGCCAGAACATTTTTATCCAAAATAAACGCAGTCAGTCGTGAGAATCAACCAACCAAATAACCTGCTGAGCAAGAAGTAATTGAGGAACGTCGGTGATCAAGAACCTTCAGAACTCACAGCAGTGACATCACAATGTGGGTGACATCACAGGGTTGGTTACCATAGCAACCAAATACATAACTGCCATATTATTATATATGGTAATCTACATATATCCAACAGTATATTTCTTACTTATAGCCATCATTCTGATTTTATGTCAAATGAACATTGGTGGCTTTAGTGTCTAGCCAATAGCTGTAAGATCAGAAAAGCATGGCGGCAGCACTTCTTTAACTTCCATAACAATAAATCTTTTATCACATGACCATATCTTAGGCTAAAGTGTCATTATTTGTTTCCACTTAGAACTTAAAGGGGAGGGGTTGGGCAAAAATGTTTCTTGGCCACAGGTTTGACACCGTCTGCAGCCAATCACTGGTAAACAGATCCCTTTGCGTCATGTGACAATTTGTCATGAAGTAACAGGAACCTGTCACCGCAAAGACAATGTCAAATCTTATGTTTACAGCAAAAGAGCCCAGTGCAGCATTGAAGGAGCGGGGAGCCGACACCAGAAAACAGATAAATAAGCTTCCCTTTAACCCCTTCAGGACCAAGCCATTTCTCACCTTGAGGACCAGGCCACATTTTGAAAATCTGACATGTGTCACTTGTGTTGATAGCTTTGGAACGCTTTTACTTAGCCAAGCCATTATGAGATTGTTTTCTAATGACACATTGTACTTCATGACAGTGGTAAATTTGAGTCGATATATTTCACCTTTATTTATTTTAAAAAAATCATAAATTTACAGAAAATTTTGAGAAAATTTCCCAAACCACCTTTTTAAAGAACCAATTCAGTTATGAAGTTACTTTGTGGGGCTTACATAATAGAAATCACTAGGGATGAGCGTATTTCATATTTTGAAATTCGAGTTCGGGTTTGGGTTGTGGTATAATCTGAATTGCGTTATGGATTCTGTTACCACAGACCATAATGCAATTCCATGAGGGAATGCATAACGGAATGCCTTTAAAGGCATTCCGTTATTCATTCCGTCATAATAAAAATCTACGGCCTGCATAGCATATCTGTCCGGTTTCCGTTATGCAAGGGAGGACTCCAGCATAGCGGAAACCGGACGGATCCGTTATGCAGACCATAGACTTCTATTATGACGGAATGAATAACAGAATGCCTATAAAGGCATTCTGTTATGCATTCTGTCATGGAATTGTGTTATGGTCCGTAGTAACGGAAACCATAATGCAATTCAGATTATAGCACAACCCGAACTCGAATTTCAAAAGATGTGAAAGGATTGCCAAAAATTACAAGGAATCTGCACTGCAATACACCCTTTATTACACAAAAAGGAGGACATCATACACACCCTGGAAAAATTATGATTGGTGGCCTGCTGGGGATCCTCAAAAACATTTGAAGCAAGGGCCTGCTGGTGACCCTCTAAAACACTAGGGGCGAGGGCCTGCTGCTTAGCTGACCCTCTAAAACATTAGGGGCGAGGGCCTGCTGCTGAGGTGACCCTCTAAAACATTAGGGGTGAGGGCCTGCTGCTGAGCTGACACTCTAAAACATTGTATGCGAGTGCATGCTGTTCAGCTGATTCTCTAAAACATTATATGCGAGTGCATGCTGTTCAGCTGATTCTCTAAAACATTATATGGGAGTATCTGCAGGTGTGCTGACACTCTAAAACATGATATGCGAGTGCCTGCAGGTGAGCTGATGCTCTAAAACATGATATGCGAGTGCCTGCAGGTGAGCTGATGCTGTAAAACATGATATGTGAGTGGCTGTCAAAAAATTTGATGCGAATGCATGGTGTTCAGCTGCCACTCTAAAACATTATATATGCAAAGAACATGCTGTTCAAATGACGCACTAAAACATTAGATGCGAGTGCATGCTGTTCAGCGGACCCTATACAAAATATTGAGTTGAGGGCCTGCAGTTGAGCTGACCCTATTAAAAAAATTAGAGTGGAGGGAATATATACAATCTGGATGAGGAGGAGGAGGAGAAAGCAAGATTCAACCATATGCTTTTTTTTTGTGGTGGAAAAGGTGCAAGGGAATACACTACAGTAGAGTGAGTACATTATAAATGAGAGATTGAAATTGCCTTTATGTTTATTATCAGCTCAGCTCTCCTCTGGTGGAGTTGAGAAATCAGGTGTAATCCAGTTCTTGTTAATTTTTATGTGAGTCAACCTGTCAGCATTGCCAGTGGACAAGCGGATACTCTTATCTGTTATTATGCCATTGCACCCGGTTATCCAGAATCCTACTCCACACTGATGAGGGGCAACACCCCGAAACAGCTGTCTGTGGATGGATAACTGGCTTGGGTTTTCCCCATCATATCCTTAAAGCTTGTAAAAAAGCGGGATCTTGACATAGGGGCCACTTGATATGGTGGATTTGGTGATCTCTGTGATGGAGACACTCCTTTGCTCGGTTTTCCTTCCTTTGAGGGATACCTGGCTTTCATTGTGTTGTAGACCCAATACTGGGGGTCCACATTTATTTAGCATATTACTGTTTCCCAGGGAGCTTTGCACTTTGGATTGCTGTGTTGAGACTCCTAACTGAGGCTCCGCGGTGTTTTCTGTAGCTGGTCTCCTTGAGATAAGCTATCATTCTGTTAGCATTGCCAGTGGACAAGCGGACACTCTTATCTGTTATTATGCCACCAGCAGCACTAAATACTCGCTCAAACAAAACACTGGCGGCAGAGCAGGACAGCACCTTCATGGCATAGAGCGCAAGTTCTTGCCACGTGTCCAGCTTGGACATCCAGTAGTTTTAAGGCACTGAGGGATCATTTAGGACACTGACACGGTCTGCTATGTCTTCCTTCACCATCTTCCAAAACATTTCCCTCCTTGTAGCATTAGGCCGCGCGGTGAGGGTGCTGGCGGGGTGTCATGAAAGTGTCCCATTCCTTGGAGAGTGTTGTCCTGCCTTTGTTGGAACTGCTGTGTGTTACCCTTGTCTCCCTTCCTCGGTTGCCTAAGGAAGTACGGACTCTGCCGGCCGCGTTGTCAGATGGAAAATTTTGGAGCAATCTCTCAACAAGTACCTTCTGGTATTGCAACATTTTACTCATCCTCGCCACCACAGGAATGAGAGATGAGAAGTTCTCTTTGTAGTGGGGGTTGAGAAGGGTGAACACCCAGTAATCTGTGTTACCTAAAATGCGTATAACGCGAGGGTCGCGGGAAAGGCAGCCTAACATGAAGTCAGCCATGTGTGCCAGAGTACCAACAGGCAAGACGTCGATGTCGACATCCGGATGACTCTCCATCTAATCATCATCATCCTCCTCTGCCCATCCACGCTGAACAGATGGAACTAAAGTTCCATGGGTACTACCCTCTGTAGCAGAAGCAACTGTCTCCAGCTGATCCTCCTCTTCATGGTCCAATTGGCGCTGAGAAGACGAACTGTGGGTGGTCGCTTGTGTACAGTGGCAGTTGACTGGAAAGGCAACGACCATGTTGCAGCTGGTATTCCACAACTGCCCTCTGCTGCTACTGACAAAGCCTGGCCAACATGTAGAACGTAGAGTTCCAGCGCGTGCTCACGTCGCACAACAGTCGGTAAGCTGGAAGCCGCAAGTGCTGCAGCAGTGTCGACAGACTGGCTGAAGCTGTGGACGACTTTCAGGAATGGGTACACAAGCGGCGCGCCATCACTTGTAGCTCTTGCTAATTGGGGTAGGTTTTGATAAACCGCTGAACCACTAAGTTTAAGACGTGGGCTATGCATGGAATGTGTGTTAGATTGCCGAGTGTAATGGATCAACGGGTGTGGACCCACTGTGCCACTTACCGGTTTGACTTTGGGCCAAACTTGGGAGCGTAGTCTAAGTGTCCCCCTGGTTTTCACCCTTTATCCCGCTCCAGGATGCAGAAGCTGGACTCAGCTGCAGGGGAGACACCAGGTCGCTACCGCAAGAGTGGTCCCGGTTAAGTGGCAGCTGGCCAGGCAGGCCAGAAAGCCCCGATGCTAGCACCGGGGAACAGGCAATATAGCAGACAGCCGCAGGAATAATGCTGAGCTGAACAAGCGGTATAGCAGAGCTAGTGCTGTGAGAACAGCAGAGCTGAGTTAGTCCAGGTGGAGCTGGTGTAACGATCTGCACAGCAGACAGAGGCGTGGTCGACAGTCCGGGTCATTAACTTGAGAGCAGCGAGGTACAAGAGGATCAAGCAGAGACGAGATCAGGATACAGGCAGAGGTCATAAGCAGGATATCGAATGCAGGAACAACAGGAGCCTTAGCTGTAGGAAGTACAATATTGCTCAGGCATTGCAGGAAGGGGGAAGCACCCTTATAAAGGTGGTGCCTGGCCAGGATTGGAGAGAGGGCGGAATCAGGGGCGTGCATTAACCCTTAAGGTACCAGGACGCCTGCGGCTCCCACAAGATACAACAGACGCTGTCGTAGCCTGCGACAGCGCAGGAAAGCGGGTCCAGAGCCTGCAGCGAAGAGGAGGAGCCCCGCGTGCAGCTCGACTGAGGTACGTAGTCGGACGCACTGCACGCTGGCGGCTGCCAACTGCCATTGTTACAGTATCCCCCCTCTCACGCCCCTTCTTTTTGCCTTGATGCGCTGAAAAAATCTTCTGAGAAGATTCGGAGCATGTACATTCTCCTCCGGCTCCCAGGAACGTTCCTCAGGACCATAATTCTTCCAGTCTACAAGGAAGTACCTCTTACCACCAACAACCTTGGAATAGAGGATGTTCTGTACTTCAAATTCAGGCTCACCGTCAGTAGACACGGAAGTAGAGGTGGAGGGAGGCCTGGAAAAGGAGTTGAGGACCAACGGTTTCAGAAGAGATACATGAAAAGAATTTGGAATCCGGAGAGAAGGAGGCAACCGGAGTTTATAAGAAACACGGTTGATACGCTCAAGGACCTCAAACGGGCCCAGAAACCGTGGAGCAAATTTGTAACAGGGTACCTTCATGCGGATGTTCCGGGAGGAAAGCCAGACTTTGTCGCCAGGAGAGAACTGAGGAGGAGGTCTACGTCTGGTATCCGCATTTTTCTTCATACGAGTAACAGCCTGAGAGATGGAATCCTTAGTCTGTCTCCAGATGCTGAGGAAGTCTCTGAACAAAGAATTAGCAGCCGGTACCTCGGAAGATGTGGACAGGGGTAAAGGAGCACGAGGGTGTAGTCCATACACTATGTACTGTAGAAGGGAGAAGAGCCCGTGGATTCTCCGGAATGGCTGTTGTACGAGAATTCCTCCCAAGGCAGGAGCTGCACCCAATCATCATGCTGAGCAGAGACAAAGTGACGTAGGTAGTTCTCCAGAGTCTGATTAACTCGTTCAACTTGCCCATTAGACTGAGGGTGGTATCCAGAAGAGAAGTCCAACTTCACCTCAAGTAGCCCACAGAGCGCTCTCCAGAATTTGTAGAAGTAAATTGTACTCCTCGATCGGACACAATGTGCAGAGGTAGGCCATGAAGGCGGAAGATGTGTTTGAAGAACAGACAGGCTAGTCGCTTAGCAGAGGGCAATCCAGGAAGCGGAATAAAATGTGCCATCTTGGAGAATCTGTCTACCACTACCCAGATTACAGAACAGCCAGCAGAGGACAGGAGGTCTGTGATAAAGTCCATAGCAACATGCTGCCAGGGAACTTCCGGAATGGGTAACGGTAGTAGCAACCCTGCTGGTTTAGTTCGGGGGAACCTTGTTGCGGGCACAGGAGGTACAGGCAGACACAAATTGACGGACATCTTTGGGTAGGGTCGGCCACCAGTAGTGATGGGACAGCAACTCAAGGGTCTTACGTACCCCAGGGTGACCAGCATACTTGGACCAATGTCCCCAGAAGAGAATCTTCCTCCTCTTGGCTTGCGGAACAAAAATCTTCCCCGGAGGAATATCTTTTACTCGAACTGGCGCCACTGAAACCAGGCAGGACGGATCGATGATATGTTGAGGTTCCTTAATCTGATCTGCTGGGTCAAAGGAACGGGAAAGCGCATCAGCCCGCACATTTTTGTCTGCCGGTCGAAAATGCAGAAGGAAATTGAATCAGGCAAAGAAGAGTGCCCAGCGAGCCTGACGTGGATTAAGACGCTGTTCAGACTGCAGATAAGTCAGATTCTTGTGGTCAGTGTATATAACCACTGGATGCAAAGCCCCCCTCCATTCTTCCAAGGCCATCTTGATAGCAAGCAGTTCTCTATCACCGATGGAGTAGTTTCTTTCTGCAGAAGAGAAGAGCTTGGAGAAGAAACCACACGAGACAAATTTCCCTTTGGAGGTCTTCTGTAGCAGGACTGCACCTGCACCAATAGAAGAAGCATCCACTTCTAGGAAGAACTGTTTGGAAGTGTCTGGATGACGGAGGACAGGAGAAGCAGCAAAGCAATCTTTGAGTTGTCGGAATGCAGACTCTGCTTCAGGGGTCCATCTCTTTGCATCCGCCCCTTTCTTAGTCAGCGCAGAAATAGGGGCTGTGAGAGAAGAAAAGTTTGGAATGAACTGCCTATAGAAGTTGGCAAATCCCAGAAATCTTTGAATGGCACGGAGACCTTGAGGACTGGGCCAATTCTGGATGGCAGAGATCTTGTCGGGGTCCATTTGCAGACCAGTGCAGGAAACAATGTACCCCAGAAAGGGTAAGGAAGACTGCTCAAAGACACACTTTTCGAGCTTGGCAAACAGACCATTGTCCCTTAGGCGCTGCAGGACCAGGCGCACTTGTCTCCGGTGAGTGGACAAGTCGGTTAAATAAATGAGAATATCGTCGAGATACACTACTACACACTTGTATAACAGGTCCCGAAAGATGTAATTTACAAATTCTTGGAAGACTGCAGGAGCATTGCATAGGCCGAACGGCATAACCAAGTACTCATAGTGGCCATCACGGGTATTGAATGCCGTCTTCCACTCGTCGCCTTCACGGATTCGGATCAGGTTATATGCACCACGTAGATCCAATTGAGAAAATATCTGTGTGCCTCGGATACGGTCAAACAATTCAGACATCAGGGGCAGAGGATACTTGTTTTTGACTGTGATCTTGTTCAGTCCACGATAATCTATGCATGGACGGAATGACCCATCTTTCTTGGACACGAAGAAGAAACCGGCTCGAGCAGGTGAGGTAGACTTTCGGATAAACCCCCTCTCCAGGTTCTCCTTAATATACTCGGCCATAGCCTGTGTCTCAGGCAGGGATAAAGGATAAACCCTTCCACGAGGAGGAGAAGTCCCAGGTAGAAGATCGATCAGGCAGTCATAAGTCCGATGAGGTGGTAAAGTCTCTGCCTTCTTCTTACAGAAAACATCTCCAAGGGATGCAAATTGCAGAGGCAGACCAGGCAGGTTCACAGGAACTGGACGAGGAGACATTGGTTGGTCCATCGACAGGCAGGAGGTTTGGCACTGAGGCGCCCAGCGGAGAATATCCCCCTTTCGCCAGTCTAAGATGGGAGAATGTTGCTGTAGCCAGGGCAATCCCAGAATCACTGGGTCTGTGGAATCTGGCAGGACATAGAAGGATATTTCTTCAGAATGTAGCACCCCGACTTGGAGTTTCACAGGAGCAGTGATGAACTGAATAGGTTTGGGTAAGGCTTGTCCATTAACAATCGTTGCCACCAGAGGCTTCGCCAGACGGGTAGTGGAAAGCTGGCACTGGGTCACCAGGGCTTGATTAACAAAATTCCCGGCAGCGCCAGAATCCAGGAAGGCAGGTACCGATATACTGGTTTTACCAGCAGACACCATTACAGGGATAAGAAGTTTGGGAGAATTGTATTTTTCACCTAGGGTCACTTCTCCCAATGAGCCTAGGCGCTGAAGTTTTCCGCCTTCTGGGGGCAGGTACGAACAACATGTTCCTTTCCACCGCAGTAAAGGCATAAGTTCTCTGCTCGCCATCGCTGGCTCTCCTTATCAGAGAGCTTCAGACGATCTACCTGCATAGGCTCTTCAGACGGAATCGCAGCAGGAGTCTGAACAGTCCTCTGGAAGACAGGTGCGAGTTTAGACGTCTGCTTCATCCTTGCGGCTTGAGAAAAACGTTCACGAAACCGCACGTCTATGTGTGTGGCCAACGTGATCAAAGCGTCCAGAGAGCCAGGGAGGTCCCTTCCCGCTAGTTTGTCTTTGATGCGGTCACACAGACCCTCCCAGAATACGGCTCGTTGAGCTTCATCATTCCAGGACAGTTCTGCGGCCAGTGTACGGAACTGGATTGCATATTGGCCTACTGTCCTAGCGCCTTGACGCAGACGAAGAAGAGCAGAGGCTGCAGACGAGGCACGGCCAGGTTCCTCAAATACTGTACGTTAAGAAGGTCTGTAGGCTTGCAGTCTCGGGTCTGCTTCGCTCCCATATAGGATTAGCCCAAGCAAGGGCTTCTCCAGAGAGCAGAGATACAATGAAAGCTACTTTTGCTCGGTCAGACTGGAACTTGTCTCCATGTAGCTCAAAGTGGATCAAGCATTGATTCAGGAACCCTCTGCAGGCCTTTGACTCACCGCTGAAACATGGAGGCAAGGGAAGTTGGACAGCAGACGTGCCTTGGTATGCAGACGATGCAACGGAATTAGTAGGAGGTGCTGGGACCTGTAGTGCCGCAGGATCAGTAGTGGGTAGAGCGTCCAGACGTGCAGAAATTGTGTTCAGACACTGCAGCAGGACATCTTGGCGTTCACTCTGGCGTTGCAGCTCTCGGTATAAATCTTGTACCACAGGCTTGGGCTTGCCAGCGGGGTCCATGGCCTGAGCAAACTGTAACGGATCAACGGGTGTGGACCCACTGTGCCACTTACCGGTTTGACTTTGGGCCAAACTTGGGAGCGGAGTCTAAGTGTCCCCCTGGTTTTCACCCTTTATCCCGCTCCAGGATGCGGAAGCTGGACTCAGCTGCAGGGGAGACACCAGGTCGCTACCGCAAGAGTGGTCCCGGTTAAGTGGCAGCTGGCCAGGCAGGCCAGAAAGCCCCGATGCTAGCACCGGGGAACAGGCAATATAGCAGACAGCCGCAGGAATAATGCTGAGCTGAACAAGAGGTATAGCAGAACTGGTGCTGTGAGAACAGCAGAGCTGAGTTAGTCCAGGTGGAGCTGGTGTAACGATCTGCACAGCAGACAGAGGCGTGGTCAACAGTCCGGGTCATTAACTTGAGAGCAGCGAGGTACAAGAGGATCAAGCAGAGATGAGGTCAGGATACAGGCAGAGGTCATAAGCAGGATATCGAATGCAGGAACAACAGGAGCCTTAGCTGTAGGAAGTACAATATTGCTCAGGCGTTGCAGGAAGGGGAAAGCACCCTTATAAAGGTGGTGCCTGGCCAGGATTGGAGAGAGGGCTGAATCAGGGGCGTGCATTAACCCTTAAGGTACCAGGACGCCTGCGGCTCCTACAAGATACAACAGAAGCTGTCGTAGCCTGCGACAGCGCAGGAAAGCGGGTCCGGAGCCAGCAGCGAAGAGGAGGAGCCCCGCGTGCAGCTCGACTGAGGTACGTAGTCGGACGCACTGCACGCTAGTGAGCTCCAACACCGAGCTCCAAAGTCGCCACCAAGTTACGGCCGTTACGGCCTGATTGTAGGTTGAGTGGCGAGAGCCACAACTCGGTCTGGTCCCTTATACCCTGCCACAGCTCTGTGGCGGTGTGTTGGTTGTGGAAGTGGAGGAGGAGGCAGCGGAGGAGGAGAAGTGGGGGATGGAGCCAGTAACATAGCTGCTGGTGGAGACCCTGATGGACGTGGGGCCTGCAATCCTGGGCGTGGGTAGCACCTGTGCCATCCCAGGGTACAACTCACCCCCGGCCTCCACAACATTCACCCAGTGTGCGGTCAGGGAAATGTAGCATCCCATTTGTCCATGTGTCCGTGGTGAGGTGGACCATCCCAGTAAGTGCGTTGGTCAAGCCACGGGTGATGTTCTAGGACACATGCTGGTGTAAGGCGGGCACAGCACACCGTGAAAAATAGTGGCGGCTGGGGACTGCGTACCAAGGGACGGCCGCTGACATCAGGCTGCGGAAGGCCTCAGTGTCCACAAGCCTAAATGGCAACATTTCGAGGGCCAGTCATTTCAAAAGTTGCACATTTAGGGCTATGGCCTGTGGGTGGGTTGGTGGGTATTTACGCTAGCATTCAAAAGCCTGTGTTATGGAGACATTTGGATGCTGCACTGGGACAGGGAAGTGGATGTTGTTGCTGACAGTTCATGCAAAGGTCCAGGTGCAGGGCGCGGGGCATCCAGGCCGGCGCCTTCGACAGGGATTGGACAGCAGTGTGTAAGACAGGGCAATAGGAGGCAGTGGTGTGACTCGCAAACCCAGATTGTGGACACAGGCGTTCGGGCCACTTATTGGATACCATGTTGTGGATCATGCTGGTGGCGGTGAGGTTGCTAGTTTTCACGCCCCTGCTCATTTTGGTACGGCACAGGTTGAAAACTACCACTCTTTTGTCGTCTGCACTTTCCTCAGAAAAGTGCCATACTGCGGAACACCTACCTACCCCTTAAGAAGGTAGATTTATGCATGGGGGTGCTCGGTGTAACAGTTGCGGGCCTGTTTGGTGTGGGATGACTTCTTCCTTTTGCAACCCCACTGCCTCTTTCAGACTGTTGCTGTGCTGCGGATATCTCCCCCCTGTACTGCTATCCTCACTCGGCTTTTCACCTTCCCGTGTTGGGTCAGTGACCTCATCGTCCACTTCATCACTCTGCTCATCCTCCTGACTTGACCTAACCCCAACCTCAGTGATTGATAACTGTGTCTCATCATCATCCACCTCGTGAACGAATGATTGCCGTTCACCACCATCATCTTCTTGAGACTGTGTAGGCTCAAGAGGTTGTGCATCAGAGCACAATATCTCAGGTACCTCTTCAAGCTTGCTGGGAGCGAGGCCAAATATAATAGTGGCGCTGGAAAGAGCTTCTCGGAATATCCGAGTGTGGGATCACTCATTTGGCAAGCCACTCCATGGTGGGAGCAGGGATGATCAGAGTGAGGATTCGATTGACCAGACTCTTGGCTACAGAGACTGGACGAGAGGGTGGTGCTTAACCGAATGGAAGCATTACCTTCAGCAATCCAACCGACCAACTGTTCACACTGGTCCAACTTGAACAGTGTTGTCCTGCGCCGCCCTGCTAAGTTGGACATGAAGCTAGGTACAGTGTTTTTTTTTTTTCTGGTGCACTGGCAGCAGGCACAGTTTTATTGCGCCCAGGGCCACAGCCTCTGCACTCAACTCAGCATCACGCCCACTTCCTCATCCCTTAGTGCTCGCCTTCTTTATATTAATGGTTTTGTCACAAGATGTGGCGCTGATTTTTTTTACCGTCCGATAAAGACACCGTTTTGGGATGCCAGACTGTATATGTCACATAAAACACAAGAATATGGACAGTATATTAGGTCCAGAGTAATGTAAATTTAAATACAGACAATGTATTTGTGGGCCGAACTGTATATGTCATAAAAAAAAAACAGAAGATGGACAGTATATTAGGCACAGATTAACGTAATTTGAAATACAGACAGTGTTTTGGGAGGCCGGACTGTATATGTCACATAAAACACCAGAATATGAACAGTATATTTTTGCCAGATTAATGTAATTTTATATACAGACACTGTTTTGGGATACCGGACTGTATAGGTAAAAAAAAAACACCTGAGGGGTTTTAAGGGGAATAAAAAATTTCTTCCCAACTCTAATCAGGCAATCAGAATAACTCCCTGGATCAACGACAACTCTCTAGTAGCTATAGCCTGTAATATTATTATACTCCAGAAATGCATCCAGGCCCCTCTTGAATTCCTTTATTGTACTCACCATCACCACCTCCTCAGGCAGAGAGTTCCATAGTCTCACTGCTCTTACCGTAAAGAATCCTCTTCTATGTTTGTGTACAAACCTTCTTTCCTCCAGACACAGAGGATGTCCCCTCGTCACAGTCACAGTCCTGGGGATAAATAGATGATGGGAGAGATCTCTGTACTGACCCCTGATATATTTATACATGGTTATTAGATCTCCCCTCAGTCGTCTTTTTTCTAAAGTAAATAACCCTAATTTTGATAATCTTTCAGGGTACTGTAGTGGCCCCCATTCCAGTTATTACTTTGGTTGCCCTCCTCTGAACCCTCTCCAGCTCTGCTATGTCTGCCTTGTTCACAGGAGCCCAGAACTGTACACAGTACTCCATGTGTGGTCTAACTAGTGATTTGTAAAGTGGTTGGACTATGTTCTCATCACGGGCATCTATGCCCCTTTTGATGCAACCCATTATCTTATTGGCCTTGGCAGCAGTTGCCTGACACTGGTTTTTGCAGCTTAGTTTGCTGTTTATTAAAATTCCTAGATCCTTTTCCATGTCAGTGTTACCGAGTATTTTACCATTTAGTATGTACAGTTGACTTGCATTATTCCTTCCCATGTGCATAACTTTACATTTGTCAGTGTTAAACCTCATCTGCCAGTTATCTGCCCAAGCCTCCAATCTATCCAGATCCCTCTGTAGCAGTATATTGTCCTCTTCAGTTTTAATTACTTTACACAGTTTAGTGTCATCTGCAAAAATTAATATTTTACTATGCAAGCCTTCTACAAGATTATTAATAAATATATTGAAGAGAATAGGTCCCAGTACTGACCCATGAGGTTGTACGCACGTTCGTGTGATTGACCAATCTGGCGTCAATCACAATACGCGCGACAAAACGCCCCAAAAAAGTTCCTGCACTTCTTTGGGCGTAGGGCGTTTTACAGCACGTTCGTACGCGCTGTAAAACGCTCAGGTGAGAACCATGCCCATAGGGAAACATGGGTTTTCGCCTGTTGAGCGTTTTACAGCGCTTAGGAACGCGCTGTAAAACACTCAGGTGTGAACCCAGGGTTAATAACCACCCTCTGTTTTCTGTCACTCAGCCAGTTACTTACCCACTTACATCTTCTCCCAGTCTGAGAATCCTCATTTTATATACTAACCTTTTATGTGGTACAGTGTCAAATGCTTTGGAGAAGTCCAGATATACGACATCCATTGATTCGCCGCTGTCAAGTCTAGAACTTACCTCTTTATAGAAACTGATTAAATTTGTTTGGCATGACCGATCCCTCATGAAGCCATGCTGATATGGCGTTATTTGCTTATTTCTGTTGAGATCCTCTAAGATGGCATCTCTCAGAAAACCTTCAAACAGTTTCCCCACAACAGATGTTAAACTTACTGGCCTATAGTTTCCAGGCTCTGTTTTTGGACCTTTTTTGAATATTGCCACCACATTTTCTATGCGTCAATCCTGTGGAACATTCCCTGTCAGTATAGAGTCCACAAATATCAGAAACAAGTGTCTGGCTATGACATAACATAATTCCATTAGGATACGGGGGTGTATGCCATTCGGTCCTGGCGATTTGTCTATTTTAATCTTTTTAACCATGTCCCGACCGCCGTACGCAGGATTGAGTCCTGGCGGCGGTCTGTTTATTCCTCCTGGACGCGCGGGCGCATCCTCTCACGAGATGCGAGAATTCGCGCTCCATGCGTCAGGTGGAACGCAGTGGAACTCACCGCCGGACGCAGGAGAAGTGAGTCACCAGCCTGCCAGCCAATGATCAGCGCTGGCAGGCTGGTGATTTTTAAAATCACCTATGAAAAAGGACAATATAAGTTTTATTTATAAATATAATGATTTTATAAGGGATCTGTGCCATGTGCTGGGTCCTTTTCATCGGTTGGACCCAGCACAGAGCACAGATCCCAAGTAAGTGCACCAAACACCACATATTAGGCCCTGATCACCCCCCATCACCCAATTAACCCTTTGATCACCCCCTGTCAATACATAGTGAAAGGGAAAAAAGTGATCATTGTCACTTTTGTGAACTGTCACTTTTTTTTTTTCAATAGGTTTGACTGTTAGTCTTAGTTTAGTTTAGGCCCCTTCGGTAGGTAGTTAGCGTTAGCGCCCAGCCCACCGCAGTCACTGATTCGCTGATTAGCGTAGCGCTAATCAGTGTTTGTACTTTTATAGTATCTGTAAGTGATCAGAACTGATCACGGTCAGATCTATAATAGTATTACTGTCACCTTAGTTCGCCTTCCACCCCAAACTCAGTGTTTGCCCGATCAGGCCTGATCGGTCACCCACACGTGCGTTCACTTACGCCCGCCCCGCCGCAGTGACAAAAAAATATTTTTTTGTATCACTGCACAATCACTCACTACACAAGCGCTGCAGCGATAAAAAAATCAGTTTTGATATTTTTTATCAATCGCCGCAGCTTCTGTACTTCACTAGCCTCCCATTTGTAAGACAGGCTTGCTTTTTTTCTTGGGTAGTCTCAGGGAATACCCCCTAAATTTAATCATCCAAATGTCAAATAAGGTATTCTCCTGAAGAGGCCTACATGATTCTGACCCAGTCGGATGAGGAATGGGAACCCTCATCTGACGAATCTAGCGGGTCAGAATACGAACCTGTAGAAAGCAGTGGCAGTCTGACCCAAAGTTTGGACGAGGAGGTTGAGGTCCCTGATACCACCAGGCGTACCCCGCCCCGTGTCGCTAGACCGCAGGTAGCGCAGGATCCGTTTCAAGGGCAGCAGGGTGGGGCTGGCGCTGCCGGATTACGTGGTGAGGCATACACCAGCAGCGCAGCCTATCCTGGACCTTCTACCAGCACTGCCATACAACATGGTGAAGTGGCGAGCACCAGAAGGGCAGTTGAAGCTGGTACGGTGGCACGTGCAGTAATTTCCCCGTCGCAGCCACTGCGCAGACAGGCCCATAGAGCCCCTAGAGTCCCTGAGGTGCTGGCAAATCCTGATTGGCAGCCCCCATCTTCAGCCGCACCATTAGTTCCCCCTTTCACCGCCCAGTCAGGAGTTCGGGTGGAGACAGCTCAGATGGGATCGGCGCTGGGGTTTTTTGAGCTGTTCTTCACTGCGGAGCTCTATGACTTAGTCGTGGCAGAAATTATAACCGCCAACCCAGAAAGCTTCTATGCCCAGCCTTTCCCGTGTAAACCAGTCCAAGTTTTCGAATGTAGAAATTTTCTGGGCCTTCTCCTCAACATGGGCCTTACAAAAAAGCATGAATTGCGGTCATATTGGTCCACGAACCCAATTCATCACCTGCCCATGTTCTCTGCTGCCATGTCCAGGACACGTTTTGAGACCATCCTGCGTTTCCTGCACTTTAGCGACAACACCACCTCCCGTCCCAGAGGCCACCCAGCTTTTGACCGGCTCCATAAAATTTGGCCCCTCATAGACCACTTCAACCAGAAATTTGCAGATTTGTATACCCCCGCACAAAACATCTGCGAAGAGTCCCTAGTACATTTCACCGGGCGCCTTGGCTTCAAACAGTACATCCCAAGCAAGCTCGCCCGGTATGGGGTCAAATTGTATAAGCTCTGTGAAAGGGCCACGGGCTATACACACAAATTTCGGATCTATGAGGGAAAAGATCAGACCCTGGAGCCGGTCGGTTGCCCTGACTACCTGGGGAGCAGTGGGAAGATAGTCTGGGACTTGGTGTCACCCTTATTCGGCAAGGGGTACCATCTTTATGTGGACAATTTTTACACAAGTGTGGCCCTCTTCAGGCATTTGTTCCTAAAACAGATTGGCTGCTGTGGCACCGTGCGACCTAGTCGCCGGGGCTTCCCCCAACGGCTCGTTACCACCCGTCTTGCAAAGGGGGAGAGGGCTGCATTGTGTAACGAAGAACTGCTCGTGGTGAAATAGAGAGACAAGCGTGACGTTTACATGCTCTCCTCCATTCACGCAGACACGACAATACAAATTGAACGGGCAACCAGTGTCGTTGAAAAGCCCCTCTCAGTCCACAACTATAACCTCCACATGGGAGGGGTGGACTTCAATGACCAGATGTTGGCCCCGTATTTGATTTCCCGACGCACCAGACGCTGGTATAAGAAGGTGTCTGTATATTTAATTCAATTGGCTCTATATAATAGTTTTGTTCTCTACAGTAAGGCTGGGAGAACAGGATCCTTCCTCAAATTTCAGGAAGAGATCATCGAGAACCTCCTGTATCCAGGAGGTTCCGTGGCCCCAACCACCAGTGTAGTGAGCCGTCTACACAAGCGACACTTCCCCAGTGTCATTACCGGTACCTCAACCCAACCGACACCGAAAAAAATGTTGTGTCTGTAGCAGGAGTGGAATAAGGCGTGACACCCGCTATTTCTGTCCTGACTGTCCTGACCACCCTGCCCTATGCCTAGGGGAGTGTTTCCGGAAGTACCACACTCAGGTACACTTAGGGACATAGGGACAGCGCGACACAGGTAGTTTTTCCACTCTCGCTCTAGGGTCTCTCAGGATACTAGGTGAGAGATCCTAACACATAGGGGTGCTGCTGTGCTACTGCAGATATGTGAAATGGTAGAAACCTCTCCTTTCACTTGGGATAAAGTGCATAATGTACTTCGCACCATCTCTGTGTGATTTACACTTTACACATTGTCCCATGGAAAAGGAGAGGTTTCTGCTAGGAAAATAAAGAGTGAAATGGTTAAAAAATAAAAGAAATTAAACAGGTAGCAAGAAAAAAAAATCTTGAGTTAGTTCAGGTTTTTAAAGTTCAGGTTTTATTCATGTTCAGGTTTTATTCATGTTTTATAAAGTTTGTAACGTTCAAGTTATGAGCCTGCTGCCTGCTTTTTCTTCTTTTTTTTTTTTTTTCCCCCTAACCACCCTTTATTTTCCAGGTAGACCAACGGACCGACCGATGAAAACGCTGCAGCACTGATGTGAATTCTAAAAGAAGGATTGCGCTGCTGTCAGAAGACACGTGAAGTCGGTGTATGCGGCGCTGCAAGACGAGATTTCTCCTCTGCAGTACAGGTACTTTTGCCCAGGCATATGAGCTGAGGAGAGGTGTTGGAGTTCATATGATTTGGCAAACACTTTGTATCAAAAATCTGGCAAAGATGTCTTCCTCCGCAACGATCGATGTGAATGGAGAAATCATCACAAATCATTGACAACAATAAAAAAATTTAAAAAGTTGTCATTTACAGAAATAGTTTTCACACACAGTATGGGTATATGTAAAAATACACCCCAAAACACATTGCCCTACTTCTGCCGAGTACGGCGATACCACATGTGTGGCACTTTATTGCAGCCAAGATGCGCAAAGGGGCCCTAAATCCAATGAGTACCTTTAGGATTTCACAGGACATTTTTAGGCATTTGGATTCCAAACTGCTTCTGTTTACGTTTAGGGGCCCCTAAAATGCCAGGGCAGTAAAAATACCACACAAGTGACCCCATTTTAGAAAGAAGACACCCCAAGGTATTCTGTGAGGGGTATGGTGAGTTCATGTAAAATTTTATTTTTTGTCACAAGTTAGTGGAATATAATACTTTGTAAGAAAAAAAAAAATTCAATTTCCGCTAACTTGTGACAAAAAATAAAAACTTCCATGAACTCACTATGCCCATCAGCGAATACCTTAGGGTGTCTACTTTCCGGAATGGGGTCATGTAAAGGGGGAATATTAATTACCAATATTAAGCGGATATCAGTAATTAATATTCATAAATAGGCATAAACCGTCTATAGATAGTCACGCCTATTTATGTCCTTAACAGTATACTTCTATTACCTAGCACGTCACCAAGTCGCTTACACTTACTATCTGCATGCGCCTAACTCACTACGCTAAACGCTAATAAATACACGCTACACAATTCTATCAGTAAAACGGTATTTAATAACACTTGACGCACACAGATATATACTAAATAACACAGCACTTCAAATACGATACTAACTACACTACACAATCCCAATTTCCACCCACAACACTAGCTAATACAAGTTACACACACACATATACTTGACCGCCCAACCCCGCCTGGCACTAACCTGTCCCTAGGGGCAATTTATACAGTGTAAAGAGTACTTCACGGATCCTGACCAGCAGAGGTAACCAGCAAGGGGTTCTGCAGGGATGCTGGGTCAGGGATGCTGAGGACCAAGGGGTTAAGCTGCTGTATTAACTGGGGTACAGGGAAGCAAGGAAAGGGTTAAGGTGGCAGCAGCACAAAGGGGTATATAAGATTAAGGGTTAATAAACCCTCTGGGGAAGCAGGGGTTAATGGCAGAGGTTAGTGGAGTTTAAGGGGTTATTACAGGGGAGGAAACGTTGGTGGGGTAGTGGTAATGGGGTACAGGGGTAACAGAAAGCAGTGGTGGTATAGTGGTAGGGGTGTAGGGGGTTAATGATAAATGCTCGTTGCCCAGGGGTTACTCAGCCTGTCCCAGTGTAATATGCTCGTTGTTCCAGGGGGTGCTCGTCCTCTAG